>JAVRKA010000683.1:0-65583 GCA_034508555.1 Venustoraphidia nigricollis
GACACCTATATCTGAAATGCCTATCGACACCTATATCTGAAATGCCTATCGACACCTATTTTTGAAATGCCTATCGGTAACTACATCTAAAAATGCCTATCAGCACCTATATTTGAAATGCCTATCGGCAACCATATCTGGAATGCCTATCGGCACCTATATTTGAAATGCCTATCGGCTTCTATATCTGAAATGCCTATCGGCACCTATTTTTAAAATGCCAATCAGCAACTATATCTGAAATGCCTATCGGCACCTATATCTGAAATGCCTATCGACACCTATATCTGAAATGCCTATCGACACCTATATCTGAAATGCCTATCGACACCTATATCTGAAATGCCTATCGACACCTATATCTGAAATGCCTATCGACACATATATCTGAAATGCCTATCGACACCTATATCTGAAATGCCTATCGACACCTATATCTGAAATGCCTATCGACACCTATTTTTGAAATGCCTATCGGAAACTACATCTGAAATACCTATCAGCACTTATATTTGAAATGCCTATCGGCAACTATATCTGGAATGCCTATCGGCACCTATATTTTTGAAATGCCTATCGGCTTCTATATCTGAAATGCCTATCGGCACCTATTTTTAAAATGCCAATCGGCAACTATATCTGAAATGCCTATCGGCACCTATATCTGAAATGCCTATCGACACCTATATCTGAAATGCCTATCGACACCTATATCTGAAATGCCTATCGACACCTATATCTGAAATGCCTATCGACACCTATATCTGAAATGCCTATCGACACCTATATCTGAAATGCCTATCGACACCTATATCTGAAATGCCTATCTACACCTATATCTGAAGTGCCTATCGACACCTATATCTGAAATGCCTATCGACACCTATATCTGAAATGCCTATCGACACCTATTTTTGAAATGCCTATCGGAAACTACATCTGAAATGCCTATCAGCACCTATATTTGAAATGCCTATCGGCAACCATATCTGGAATGCCTATCGGCACCTATATTTGAAATGCCTATCGGCTTCTATATCTGAAATGCCTATCGGCACCTATTTTTAAAATGCCGATCGGCAACTATATCTGAAATGCCTATCGGCACCTATATCTGAAATGCCTATCGACACCTATATCTGAAATGCCTATCGACACCTATATCTGAAATGCCTATCGACACCTATATCTGAAACGCCTACCGACACCTATATCTGAAATGCCTATCGACACCTATATCTGAAATTCCTATCGACACCTATATCTGAAATGCCTATCGACACCTATATCTGAAATGCCTATCGACACCTATATCTGAAATGCCTATCGACACCTATTTTTGAAATGCCTATCGGTTACTACATCTGAAATGCCTATCAGCACCTATATTTGAAATGCCTATCGGCAACCATATCTGGAATGCCTATCGGCACCTATATTTGAAATGCCTATCGGCTTCTATATCTGAAATGCCTATCGGCACCTATTTTTAAAATGCCAATCGGCAACTATATCTGAAATGCCTATCGGCACCTATATCTGAAATGCCTATCGACACCTATATCTGAAATGCCTATCGACACCTATATCTGAAATGTCTATCGACACCTATATCTGAAATGCCTATCGACACCTATATCTGAAATGCCTATCGACACCTATTTTTGAAATGCCTATCGGAAACTACATCTGAAATGCCTATCAGCACCTATATTTGAAATGCCTATCGGCAACCATATCTGGAATGCCCATCGGCACCTATATTTGAAATGCCTATCGGCTTCTATAACTGAAATGCCTATCGGCACCTATTTTTAAAATGCCAATCGGCAACTATATCTGAAATGCCTATCGGCACCTATATCTGAAATGCCTATCGACACCTATATCTGAAATGCCTATCGACACCTATTTTTGAAATGCCTATCGGAAACTACATCTGAAATGCCTATCAGCACCTATGTTTGAAATGCCTATCGGCAATCATATCTGAAATGCCTATCGACACCTATATCTGAAATGCCTATCGACACCTATTTCTGAAATGCCTATCGACACCTATTTTTGAAATGCCTATCGGAAACTACATCTGAAATGCCTATCAGCACCTATATTTGAAAAGCCTATCGGCAACCATATCTGGAATGCCTATCGGCATCTATATTTGAAATGCCTATCGGCTTCTATATCTGAAATGCCTATCGGCACCCATTTTTAAAATGCCAATCGGCAACTATATCTGAAATGCCTATCGGCACCTATATCTGAAATGCCTATCGACACCTATATCTGAAATGCCTATCGAAACCTATATCTGAAATGCCTATCGACACCTATATCTGAAATGCCTATCGACACCTATATCTGAAATGCCTATCGACACCTATATCTGAAATGCCTATCGACACCTATATCTGAAATGCCTATCGACACCTATATCTGAAATGCCTATCGACACCTATATCTGAAATGCCTATGGACACCTATTTTTGAAATGCCTATCGGAAACTACATCTGAAATGCCTATCAGCACCTATATTTGAAATGCCTATCGGCAATCATATCTGAAATGCCTATCGACACCTATATCTGAAATGCCTATCGACACCTATATCTGAAATGCCTATCGACACCTATTTTTCAAATGCCTATCGGAAACTACATCTGAAATGCCTATCAGCACCTATATTTGGAAAGCCTATCGGCAACCATATCTGGAATGCCTATCGGCATCTATATTTGAAATGCCTATCGGCTTCTATATCTGAAATGCCTATCGGCACCCATTTTTAAAATGCCAATCGGCAACTATATCTGAAATGCCTATCGGCACCTATATCTGAAATGCCTATCGACACCTATATCTGAAATGCCTATCGACACCTATATCTGAAATGCCTATCGACACCTATATCTGAAATGCCTATCGTCACCTATATCTGAAATGCCTATCGACACCTATATCTGAAATGCCTATCGACACCTATATCTGAAATGCCTATCGACACCTATATCTGAAATGCCTATCTACACCTATATCTGAAATGCCTATCGACACCTATATCTGAAATGCCTATCGACACCTATATCTGAAATGCCTATAGACACCTATTTTTGAAATGCCTATCGGAAACTACATCTGAAATGCCTATCAGCACCTATATTTGAAATGCCTATCGGCAACCATATCTGGAATGCCTATCGGCACCTATATTTGAAATGCCTATCGGCTTCTATATCTGAAATGCCTATCGGCACTTATTTTTAAAATGCCAATCGGCAACTATATCTGAAATGCCTATCGACACCTATATCTGAAATGCCTATCGACTACTATATCTGAAATGCCTATCGACACCTATATCTGAAATGCCTATCGACACCTATATCTGAAATGCCTATCGACACCTATTTTTGAAATGCCTATCGGAAACTACATCTAAAAATGCCTATCAGCACCTATATTTGAAATGCCTATCGGCAACCATATCTGGAATGCCTATCGGCACCTATATTTGAAATGCCTATCGGCTTCTATATCTGAAATGCCTATCGGCACCTATTTTTAAAATGCCAATCAGCAACTATATCTGAAATGCCTATCGGCACCTATATCTGAAATGCCTATCGACACCTATATCTGAAATGCCTATCGACACCTATATCTGAAATGCCTATCGACACCTATATCTGAAATGCCTATCGACACCTATATCTGAAATGCCTATCGACACATATATCTGAAATGCCTATCGACACCTATATCTGAAATGCCTATCGACACCTATATCTGAAATGCCTATCGACACCTATTTTTGAAATGCCTATCGGAAACTACATCTGAAATACCTATCAGCACCTATATTTGAAATGCCTATCGGCAACTATATCTGGAATGCCTATCGGCACCTATATTTTTGAAATGCCTATCGGTTTCTATATCTGAAATGCCTATCGGCACCTATTTTTAAAATGCCAATCGGCAACTATATCTGAAATGCCTATCGGCACCTATATCTAAAATGCCTATCGACACCTATATCTGAAATGCCTATCGACACCTATATCTGAAATGCCTATCGACACCTATATCTGAAATGCCTATCGACACCTATATCTGAAATGCCTATCGACACCTATATCTGAAATGCCTATCGACACCTATATCTGAAATGCCTATCTACACCTATATCTGAAATGCCTATCGACACCTATATCTGAAATGCCTATCGACACCTATATCTGAAATGCCTATCGACACCTATTTTTGAAATGCCTATCGGAAACTACATCTGAAATGCCTATCAGCACCTATATTTGAAATGCCTATCGGCAACCATATCTGGAATGCCTATCGGCACCTATATTTGAAATGCCTATCGGCTTCTATAACTGAAATGCCTATCGGCACCTATTTTTAAAATGCCAATCGGCAACTATATCTGAAATGCCTATCGGCACCTATATCTGAAATGCCTATCGACACCTATATCTGAAATGCCTATCGACACCTATATCTGAAATGCCTATCGACACCTATATCTGAAATGCCTACCGACACCTATATCTGAAATGCCTATCGACACCTATATCTGAAATTCCTATCGACACCTATATCTGAAATGCCTATCGACACATATATCTGAAATGCCTATCGACACCTATATCTGAAATGCCTATCGACACCTATATCTGAAATGCCTATCGACACCTATTTTTGAAATGCCTATAGGAAACTACATCTGAAATACCTATCAGCACCTATATTTGAAATGCCTATCGGCAACTATATCTGGAATGCCTATCGGCACCTATATTTTTGAAATGCCTATCGGCTTCTATATCTGAAATGCCTATCGGCACCTATTTTTAAAATGCCAATCGGCAACTATATCTGAAATGCCTATCGGCACCTATATCTGAAATGCCTATCGACACCTATATCTGAAATGCCTATCGACACCTATATCTGAAATGCCTATCGACACCTATATCTGAAATGCCTATCGACACCTATATCTGAAATGCCTATCGACACCTATATCTGAAATGCCTATCGACACCTATATCTGAAATGCCTATCTACACCTATATCTGAAGTGCCTATCGACACCTATATCTGAAATGCCTATCGACACCTATATCTGAAATGCCTATCGACACCTATTTTTGAAATGCCTATCGGAAACTACATCTGAAATGCCTATCAGCACCTATATTTGAAATGCCTATCGGCAACCATATCTGGAATGCCTATCGGCACCTATATTTGAAATGCCTATCGGCTTCTATATCCTAAATGCCTATCGGCACCTATTTTTAAAATGCCGATCGGCAACTATATCTGAAATGCCTATCGGCACCTATATCTGAAATGCCTATCGACACCTATATCTGAAATGCCTATCGACACCTATATCTGAAATGCCTATCGACACCTATATCTGAAATGCCTACCGACACCTATATCTGAAATGCCTATCGACACCTATATCTGAAATTCCTATCGACACCTATATCTGAAATGCCTATCGACACCTATATCTGAAATGCCTATCGACACCTATATCTGAAATGCCTATCGACACCTATTTTTGAAATGCCTATCGGTTACTACATCTGAAATGCCTATCAGCACCTATATTTGAAATGCCTATCGGCAACCATATCTGGAATGCCTATCGGCACCTATATTTGAAATGCCTATCGGCTTCTATATCTGAAATGCCTATCGGCACCTATTTTTAAAATGCCAATCGGCAACTATATCTGAAATGCCTATCGGCACCTATATCTGAAATGCCTATCGACACCTATATCTGAAATGCCTATCGACACCTATATCTGAAATGTCTATCGACACCTATATCTGAAATGCCTATCGACACCTATATCTGAAATGCCTATCGACACCTATTTTTGAAATGCCTATCGGAAACTACATCTGAAATGCCTATCAGCACCTATATTTGAAATGCCTATCGGCAACCATATCTGGAATGCCCATCGGCACCTATATTTGAAATGCCTATCGGCTTCTATAACTGAAATGCCTATCGGCACCTATTTTTAAAATGCCAATCGGCAACTATATCTGAAATGCCTATCGGCACCTATATCTGAAATGCCTATCGACACCTATATCTGAAATGCCTATCGACACCTATTTTTGAAATGCCTATCGGAAACTACATCTGAAATGCCTATCAGCACCTATATTTGAAATGCCTATCGGCAATCATATCTGAAATGCCTATCGACACCTATATCTGAAATGCCTATCGACACCTATTTCTGAAATGCCTATCGACACCTATTTTTGAAATGCCTATCGGAAACTACATCTGAAATGCCTATCAGCACCTATATTTGAAAAGCCTATCGGCAACCATATCTGGAATGCCTATCGGCATCTATATTTGAAATGCCTATCGGCTTCTATATCTGAAATGCCTATCGGCACCCATTTTTAAAATGCCAATCGGCAACTATATCTGAAATGCCTATCGGCACCTATATCTGAAATGCCTATCGACACCTATATCTGAAATGCCTATCTAAACCTATATCTGAAATGCCTATCGACACCTATATCTGAAATGCCTATCGACACCTATATCTGAAATGCCTATCGACACCTATATCTGAAATGCCTATCGACACCTATATCTGAAATGCCTATCGACACCTATATCTGAAATGCCTATCGACACCTATATCTGAAATGCCTATGGACACCTATTTTTGAAATGCCTATCGGAAACTACATCTGAAATGCCTATCAGCACCTATATTTGAAATGCCTATCGGCAATCATATCTGAAATGCCTATCGACACCTATATCTGAAATGCCTATCGACACCTATATCTGAAATGCCTATCGACACCTATTTTTCAAATGCCTATCGGAAACTACATCTGAAATGCCTATCAGCACCTATATTTGAAAAGCCTATCGGCAACCATATCTGGAATGCCTATCGGCATCTATATTTGAAATGCCTATCGGCTTCTATATCTGAAATGCCTATCGGCACCCATTTTTAAAATGCCAATCGGCAACTATATCTGAAATGCCTATCGGCACCTATATCTGAAATGCCTATCGACACCTATATCTGAAATGCCTATCGACACCTATATCTGAAATGCCTATCGACACCTATATCTGAAATGCCTATCGTCACCTATATCTGAAATGCCTATCGACACCTATATCTGAAATGCCTATCGACACCTATATCTGAAATGCCTATCGACACCTATATCTGAAATGCCTATCTACACCTATATCTGAAATGCCTATCGACACCTATATCTGAAATGCCTATCGACACCTATATCTGAAATGCCTATCGACACCTATTTTTGAAATGCCTATCGGAAACTACATCTGAAATGCCTATCAGCACCTATATTTGAAATGCCTATCGGCAACCATATCTGGAATGCCTATCGGCACCTATATTTGAAATGCCTATCGGCTTCTATATCTGAAATGCCTATCGGCACTTATTTTTAAAATGCCAATCGGCAACTATATCTGAAATGCCTATCGACACCTATATCTGAAATGCCTATCGACTACTATATCTGAAATGCCTATCGACACCTATATCTGAAATGCCTATCGACACCTATATCTGAAATGCCTATCGACACCTATTTTTGAAATGCCTATCGGAAACTACATCTAAAAATGCCTATCAGCACCTATATTTGAAATGCCTATCGGCAACCATATCTGGAATGCCTATCGGCACCTATATTTGAAATGCCTATCGGCTTCTATATCTGAAATGCCTATCGGCACCTATTTTTAAAATGCCAATCAGCAACTATATCTGAAATGCCTATCGGCACCTATATCTGAAATGCCTATCGACACCTATATCTGAAATGCCTATCGACACCTATATCTGAAATGCCTATCGACACCTATATCTGAAATGCCTATCGACACCTATTTTTGAAATGCCTATAGGCTTCTATATCTGAAATGCCTATCGGCACCTATTTTTAAAATGCCAATCGGCAACTATATCTGAAATGCATATCGGCACCTATATTTGAAATGCCTATCGGCAACCATATCTGGAATGCCTATCGGCACCTATATTTGAAATGCCTATCGGCTTCTATATCTGAAATGCCTATCGGCACCTATTTTTAAAATGCCAATCGGCAACTATATCTGAAATGCATATCGGCACCTATATTTGAAATGCCTATCGGCAACCATATCTGGAATGCCTATCGGCACCTATATTTGAAATGCCTATCGGCTTCTATATCTGAAATGCCTATCGGCACCTATTTTTAAAATGCCAATCGGCAACTATATCTGAAATGCCTATTGGCACCTATATCTGAAATGCCTATCGACACCTATATCTGAAATGCCTATCGACACCTATATCAAAAATGCCTATCGACACCTATATCTGAAATGCCTATCGACACCTATATCTGAAATGCCTATCGACACCTATATCTGAAATGCCTATCGACACCTATATCTGAAATGCCTATCGACACCTATATCTGAAATGCCTATCGACACCTATTTTTGAAATGCCTATCGGAAACTACATCTGAAATGCCTATCAGCACTTATATTTGAAATGCCTATCGGCAACCATATCCGGAATGCCTATCGGCACCTATATTTGAAATGCCTATCGGCTTCTATATCTGAAATGCATATCGGCACCTATTTTTAAAATGCCAATCGGCAACTATATCTGAAATGCCTATTGGCACCTATATCTGAAATGCCTATCGGCACCTATTTTTGAAATGCCTATCGGAAACTACATCTATAATGCCTATCAGCACCTATATTTGAAATGCCTATCGGCCTCTATATCTGAAATGCCTATCGGCACCTATTTTTAAAATGCCAATCGGCAACTATATCTGAAGTGCCTATCGGCACCTATATCTGAAATGCCTATCGGCACCTATTTTTGAAATGCCTATCGGAAACTACATCTGAAATGCCTATCAGCACCTATATTTGAAATGCCTATCGGCAACCATATCTGGAATGCCTATCGGCACCTATATTTGAAATGCCTATCGGCTTCTATATCTGAAATGCCTATCGGCACCTATTTTTAAAATGCCAATCGGCAACTATATCTGAAGTGCCTATCGGCACCTATATCTGAAATGCCTATCGGCACCTGTTTTTGAAATGCCTATCGGAAACTACATCTGAAATGCCTATCAGCACCTATATTTGAAATGCCTATCGGCACCTATACTTTAAATGCCTATCGGCAACTATATCTGACAGGCCTATCGGCACCTATATCCGAAATGCCTATCGGCACCTGTTTTTGAAATGCCTATCGGAAACTACATCTAAAATGCCTATCGGCACCTATTTTTAAAATGCCAATCGGTAAGTATATCTGAAATGCCTATCGGCACCTATATCTGAAATGCCTATCGGCACCTATTTTTGAAATGCCTATCGGAAACTACATCTGAAATGCCTATCAGCTCCTATATTGGAAATGCCTATCGGCAACCATATCTGAAATGCCTATCCACACCTATATTTGAAATACCTATCGGCTTCTATATCTGAAATGCCTATCGGCACCTATTTTTAAAATGCCAATCGGCAACTATATCTGAAATGCCTATCGGCACCTATATCTGAAATGCCTATCGGCACCAATTATTGAAATGCCTATCGGAAACTACATCTGAAATGCCTATCAGCACCTATATTTGAAATGCCTATCGGCAAACTTATCTGGAATGCCTATCGGTACCTATATTTGAAATGCCTATTGGCTTTTATATCTGAAATGCCTATCGACACTTTTTTTAAAATGCCAATTGGCAACTATATCTGAAATGCCTCTCGGCACCTATATCTGAAATGCCTCTCGGCACCTATATCTGAAATGCCTATCGGTACCTATTTTTGAAATGCCTATCGGAAACTACATCTGACATGCCTATCAGCACTTATATTTGAAATGCCTATCGGCAACCATATCTGGAATGCCTACCGGCACCTATATTTGAAATGCCTATCGGCTTCTATATCTGAAATGCCTATTGGCATCTATTTTTAAAATGCTAATCGGCAATTATATCTGAAATGCCTATCGGCACCTATATCTGAAATGCCTATCGGCACCTATTTTTGAAATGCCTTTCGGAAACTACATCTGAAATGCCTATCTGCTCCTATATTTGAAATGCCTATCGGCAACCATATCTGAAATACCTATCGACACCTATATTTGAAATACCTATCGGCTTCTATATCTGAAATGCCAATCGGCACCTGTGTTTTAAAATGCCAATCGGCAACTATATCTGAAATGCCTATCGGCACCTATATCTGAAATGCCTATCGGCATCAATTTTTGAAATGCCTATCGGAAACTACATCTAAAATGCCTATCAGCACCTATATTTGAAATGCCTATCGGCACACATATCTGGATTGCCTATCGGCACCTATATTTGTTAAATACCTATCGGCTTCTATATCTGAAATGCCTATCGGCACCTATTTTTAAAATGCCAATCGTTAACTATATCTGAAATGCCTATCGGCACCTATACCTGAAATGCCTATCAGCACCTATTTTTGAAATGCCTTTCGGAAACTACATCTGAAATGCCTATCTGCTCCTATATTTGAAATGCCTATCGGCAACCATATCTGAAATGCCTATCGACACCTATATTTGAAATACCTATCAGCTTCTATATCTGAAATGCCTATCGGCACCTGTTTTTAAAATGCCAATCGGCAACTATATCTGAAATGCCTATCGGCAATTATATCTGAAATGCCTATCGGCATCAATTTTTGAAATGCCTATTGGAAACTACATCTGAAATGCCTATCATCACCTATATTTGAAATGCCTATCGGCAACCATATCTGAAATGCCTATCGACACCTATATTTGAAATACCTATCGGCTTCTATATTTGAAATGCCTATCGGCACCTATTTTTAAAATGCCAATCGGTAACTATATCTGAAATGCCTATCGGCACCTATATCTGAAATGCCTATCGGCACCAATCTTTGAAATGCCTATCGGAAACTACATCCGGAATGCCTATCAGCACCTATATTTGAAATGCCTATCGGCAACCACATCAGAAATGCCTATCGGCACCTATATCTGAAATGCCTTTCGGCATTTATATCTGAAATGCCTATCGACACCTATATTTGAAATGCCTACCGGCACCTATATTTTAAATGCATATCGGCCACTATATCTGATATGCCTACCGGCACCTATATCTGAAATGCCTATCGGCAGCTATTTTTGAAATGCCTATCGGAAACTACATCTAAAATGCCTATCGGCATCTATTTTTAAAATGCCAATTGGCAACTATATCTGAAATGCCTATCGGCACCTATATCTGAAATGCCTATCGGCACCTATTTTTGAAATGCCTATCGGAAACTACATCTGAAATGCCTATCAGCACCTATATTTGAAATGCCTATCGGCAACCATATCTGGAATGCCTATCGGCACCTATATTTGAAATGCCTATCGGCCTCTATATCTGAAATGCCTATCGGCACCTATTTTTAAAATGCTAATTGGCAGCTATATCTGAAATGCCTATCGGCACCTATATCTGAAATGCCTATCGGCACCTATTTTTGAAATGCCTATCGGAAACTACATCTAAAATGCCTATCAGCACCTATATTTGAAATGCCTATCGGCAATAATATCTGGAATGCCTATCGGCACCTATATTTGAAATGCCTATCGGCTTCTATATCTGAAATGCCTATCGGCACCTATTTTTAAAATGCCAATCGGCAACTATATCTGAAATGCCTATCGGCACCTATATCTGAAATGCCAATCGGCACCTATTTTTGAAATGCCTATCGGAAACGACATCCGAAATTCCTATCAGCACCTATATTTGAAATGCCTATCAACAACCATATCTGAAATGCCTATCGACACCTATATTTGAAATACCTAACGGCTTCTATATCTGAAATGCCTATCGGCACCTATATCTGAAATGCCTATCGGCACCAATTTTTGAAATGCCTATCGGAAACTACATCTGGAATGCCTATCAGCACCTATATTTGAAATGCCTATCGGCACCTATATCTGAAATGCCTATCGACACCTATTTTTGAAATACCTATCGGCTTCTATATCTGAAATGCCTATCGGCACCTGTTTTTAAAATGCCAATCGGCTACTATATCTGAAATGCCTAACGGCACCTATATCTGCAATACCTATCGGCACCAATTTTTGAAATGCCTATCGGAAACTACATCTGAAATTCCTATCAGCACCTATATTTGAAATGCCTATCAGCAACCATATCTGAAATGCCTATCGACACATATATTTGAAATACCTATCGGCTTCTATATCTGAAAGGCCTATCGGCACCTATTTTTAAAATGCCAATCGGTAACTGTATCTGAAATGCCCATCGGCACCTATATCTGAAATGCCTATCACACCAATTTTTGAAATGCCTATCGGAAACTACATCTGGAATGCCTATCAGCACCTATATTTGAAATGCCTATCGACAACCATATCTGGAATGCCTATCGGCACCTATATTTGAAATGCCTATCGGCTTCTATATCTGAAATGCCTATCGACACCTATTTTTAAAATGCCAATCGGCAACTATATCTGAAATGCCTATCGGCACCTATATCTAAAATGCCTATCGGCACCTATTTTTGAAATGCCTATCGAAAACTACATCTAAAATGCCTATCGGCACCTATTTTTAAAATGCCAATCGGCAACTATATCTGAAATGCCTATCAGCACCTATTTTTGAAATGCCTTTCGGAAACTACATCTGAAATGCCTAAATGCTTCTATATTTGAAATGCCTATCGGCAACCATATCTGAAATGCCTATCGACACCTATATTTGAAATACCTATCGGCTTCTATATCTGAAATGCCTATCGGCACCAATTTTTGAAATGCCTATCGGAAACTACATCTGAAATGCCTATCAGCACCTATATTTGAAATGCCTATCGGCAACCATATCTGGAATGCCTATCGGCACCTATATAGTTGTCGATAGGCATTTCAGATATAAATGCCGAAAGGCGTTTCAGATATAGGTGCCGATAGGCATTTCTGATGTGGTTGCCGATAGGCATTTCAAATATAGGTGCTGATAGGCATTTCAGATGTAGTTTTCGATAGGCATTTCAAAAATAGGTGCCGATAGGCATTTCAGATATAGGTGCCGATAGGCACTTCAGATATAGTTGGCGATTGGCATTTTAAAATAGGTGCCGCTAGGCATTTCAGATATAGAAGCCGATAGGCATTTCAAATATAGGTGCCGATAGGCATTCCAAATATGGTTGCCAATAGGCATTTTAAATATAGGTGCTGATAGGCATTTCAGTTGTAGTTTCCGATAGGCATTTCAAAAATAGGTGCCGATAGGCATTTCAGATATAGGTGCCGATAGGCATTTCAGATATAGTTGCCGATTGGCATTTGCAAAAATATGTGCCGATAGGCATTTCAGATATAGAAGCCGATAAGCATTTCAAATATAGGTGCCGATAGGCATTCCAGATATGGTTGCCTATAGGGATTTCAAATATATGTGCTAATAGGCATTTCAGATGTAGTTTCCGATAGGCATTTCAAAAACAGGTGCCGATAGGCATTTCAGATATAGGTGCCGATAGGCATTTCAGATATAGTTGCCGATAGCCATTTTAAAAATAGGTGCCGATAGGCATTTCAGATATAGAAGCCGATAGGCATTTCAAATATAGGTGCCGATAGGCATTCCAGATATGGTTGCCGATAGGCATTTAAACTATAGGTGCTGATAGGCATTTCAGATGTAGTTTCCGATAGGCATTTTAAAAATAGGTGAGGATAGGCATTTCAGATATAGAAGCCGATAGGCATTTTAAATATAGGTGCCGATAGGCATTCCAGATATGGTTGCCGATAGGCATTTCAAATATAGGTGCTGATAGGCATTTCAGATGTAGTTTCCGATAGGCATTTTAAATATAGGTGCCGATAGGCATTTCAGATTTAGGTGCCGATAGGCATTTCAGATATAGTTACCGATTGGCATTTCAAAAATAGGTGCCGTTAGGCATTTCAGATATAGAAGCCGATAGGCATTTCAAATATAAGTGCCGATAGGCATTCCAGATATGGTTGCCGATAGGCATTTCAAATATAGGTGCTGATAGGCATTTCAGATGTAGTTTCCGATAGGCATTTCAAAAATAGCTGCCGATAGGCATTTCAGATATAGGTGCCGGTAGGCATATCAGATATAGTTGCCGATAGGCATTTAAAATATAAGTGCCGATAGGCATTTCAAATATAGGTGTCGATAGGCATTTCAGATATAAATGCCGAAAGGCATTTCAGATATAGGTGCCGATAGGCATTTCTGATGTGGTTGCCGATAGGCATTTCAAATATAGGTGCTGATAGGCATTTCAGATGTAGTTTTCGATAGGCATTTCAAAAATAGGTGCCGATAGGCATTTCAGATATAGGTGCCGATAGGCACTTTAGATATAGTTGCCGATTGGCATTTTAAAAATAGGTGCCGATAGGCATTTCAGATATAGAAGCCGATAGGCATTTCAAATATAGGTGCCGATAGGCAGTCCAGATATAGTTGCGGATAGGCATTTCAAATATAGGTGCTGATAGGCATTTCAGATGTAGTTTCCGATAGGCATTTCAAAAATTGGTGCCGATAGGCATTTCAGATATAGGTGCCGATAGGCATTTCAGATATAGTTGCCGATTGGCATTTTAAAAATAGGTGCCGATAGGCATTTCAGATATAGAAGCCGATAGGTATTTCAAATATAGGTGCCGATAGGCATTCCAGATATGGTTGCCGATAGGCATTTCAAATATAGGTGCTGATAGGCATTTCAGATGTAGTTTCCGATAGGCATTTCAAAAATTGGTGCCGATAGGCATTTCAGATATAGAAGCCGATAGGTATTTCAAATATAGGTGTCGATAGGCATTTCAGATATGGTTGCCGATAGGCATTTCAAATATAGAAGCATTTAGGCATTTCAGATGTAGTTTCCGAAAGGCATTTCAAAAATAGGTGCTGATAGGCATTTCAGATATAGTTGCCGATTGGCATTTTAAAAATAGGTGCCGATAGGCATTTTAGATGTAGTTTTCGATAGGCATTTCAAAAATAGGTGCCGATAGGCATTTTAGATATAGGTGCCGATAGGCATTTCAGATATAGTTGCCGATTGGCATTTTAAAAATAGGTGTCGATAGGCATTTCAGATATAGAAGCCGATAGGCATTTCAAATATAGGTGCCGATAGGCATTCCAGATATGGTTGTCGATAGGCATTTCAAATATAGGTGCTGATAGGCATTCCAGATGTAGTTTCCGATAGGCATTTCAAAAATTGGTGTGATAGGCATTTCAGATATAGGTGCCGATGGGCATTTCAGATACAGTTACCGATTGGCATTTTAAAAATAGGTGCCGATAGGCCTTTCAGATATAGAAGCCGATAGGTATTTCAAATATATGTGTCGATAGGCATTTCAGATATGGTTGCTGATAGGCATTTCAAATATAGGTGCTGATAGGAATTTCAGATGTAGTTTCCGATAGGCATTTCAAAAATTGGTGCCGATAGGTATTGCAGATATAGGTGCCGTTAGGCATTTCAGATATAGTAGCCGATTGGCATTTTAAAAACAGGTGCCGATAGGCATTTCAGATATAGAAGCCGATAGGTATTTCAAAAATAGGTGTCGATAGGCATTTCAGATATAGGTGCCGATAGGCATTTCAAATATAGGTGCTGATAGGCATTCCAGATGTAGTTTCCGATAGGCATTTCAAAAATTGGTGCCGATAGGCATTTCAGATATAGGTGCCGATAGGCATTTCAGATATAGAAGCCGTTAGGTATTTCAAATATAGGTGTCGATAGGCATTTCAGATATGGTTGTTGATAGGCATTTCAAATATAGGTGCTGATAGGAATTTCGGATGTCGTTTCCGATAGGCATTTCAAAAATAGGTGCCGATTGGCATTTCAGATATAGGTGCCGATAGGCATTTCAGATATAGTTGCCGATTGGCATTTTAAAAATAGGTGCCGATAGGCATTTCAGATATAGAAGCCGATAGGCATTTCAAATATAGGTGCCGATAGGCATTCCAGATATTATTGCCGATAGGCATTTCAAATATAGGTGCTGATAGGCATTTTAGATGTAGTTTCCGATAGGCATTTCAAAAATAGGTGCCGATAGGCATTTCAGATATAGGTGCCGATAGGCATTTCAGATATAGCTGCCAATTAGCATTTTAAAAATAGGTGCCGATAGGCATTTCAGATATAGAGGCCGATAGGCATTTCAAATATAGGTGCCGATAGGCATTCCAGATATGGTTGCCGATAGGCATTTCAAATATAGGTGCTGATAGGCATTTCAGATGTAGTTTCCGATAGGCATTTCAAAAATAGGTGCCGATAGGCATTTCAGATATAGGTGCCGATAGGCATTTCAGATATAGTTGCCAATTGGCATTTTAAAAATAGATGCCGATAGGCATTTTAGATGTAGTTTCCGATAGGCATTTCAAAAATAGCTGCCGATAGGCATTTCAGATATAGGTGCCGGTAGGCATATCAGATATAGTGGCCGATATGCATTTAAAATATAGGTGCCGGTAGGCATTTCAAATATAGGTGTCGATAGGCATTTCAGATATAAATGCCGAAAGGCATTTCAGATATAGGTGCCGATAGGCATTTCTGATGTGGTTGCCGATAGGCATTTCAAATATAGGTGCTGATAGGCATTCCGGATGTAGTTTCCGATAGGCATTTCAAAGATTGGTGCCGATAGGCATTTCAGATATAGGTGCCGATAGGCATTTCAGATATAGTTACCGATTGGCATTTTAAAAATAGGTGCCGATAGGCATTTCAAATATAGAAGCCGATAGGTATTTCAAATATAGGTGTCGATAGGCATTTCAGATATGGTTGCCGATAGGCATTTCAAATATAGGTGATGATAGGCATTTCAGATGTAGTTTCCAATAGGCATTTCAAAAATTGATGCCGATAGGCATTTCAGATATAATTGCCGATAGGCATTTCAGATATAGTTGCCGATTGGCATTTTAAAAACAGGTGCCGATAGGCATTTCAGATATAGAAGCTGATAGGTATTTCAAATATAGGTGTCGATAGGCATTTCAGATATGGTTGCCGATAGGCATTTCAAATATAGGAGCAGATAGGCATTTCAGATGTAGTTTCCGAAAGGCATTTCAAAAATAGGTGCTGATAGGCATTTCAGGTATAGGTGCCGATAGGCATTTCAGATATAGTTAACGATTGGCATTTTAAAAATAGGTGCCGATAGGCATTTCAGATATAGAAGCCGATAGGTATTTAACAAATATAGGTGCCGATAGGCAATCCAGATATGTGTGCCGATAGGCATTTCAAATATAGGTGCTGATAGGCATTTTAGATGTAGTTTCCGATAGGCATTTCAAAAATTGATGCCGATAGGCATTTCAGATATAGGTGCCGATAGGCATTTCAGATATAGTTGCCGATTGGCATTTTAAAACACAGGTGCCGATTGGCATTTCAGATATAGAAGCCGATAGGTATTTCAAATATAGGTGTCGATAGGTATTTCAGATATGGTTGCCGATAGGCATTTCAAATATAGGAGCAGATAGGCATTTCAGATGTAGTTTCCGAAAGGCATTTCAAAAATAGGTGCCGATAGGCATTTCAGATATAGGTGCCGATAGGCATTTCAGATATAATTGCCGATTAGCATTTTAAAAATAGATGCCAATAGGCATTTCAGATATAGAAGCCGATAGGCATTTCAAATATAGGTGCCGGTAGGCATTCCAGATATGGTTGCCGATAGGCATTTCAAATATAAGTGCTGATAGGCATGTCAGATGTAGTTTCCGATAGGCATTTCAAAAATAGGTACCGATAGGCATTTCAGATATAGGTGCCGAGAGGCATTTCAGATATAGGTGCCGAGAGGCATTTCAGATATAGTTGCCAATTGGCATTTTAAAAAAAGTGTCGATAGGCATTTCAGATATAAAAGCCAATAGGCATTTCAAATATAGGTACCGATAGGCATTCCAGATAAGTTTGCCGATAGGCATTTCAAATATAGGTGCTGATAGGCATTTCAGATGTAGTTTCCGATAGGCATTTCAATAATTGGTGCCGATAGGCATTTCAGATATAGGTGCCGATAGGCATTTCAGATATAGTTGCCGATTGGCATTTTAAAAATAGGTGCCGATAGGCATTTCAGATATAGAAGCCGATAGGTATTTCAAATATAGGTGTGGATAGGCATTTCAGATATGGT
This sequence comes from Venustoraphidia nigricollis, assembly GCA_034508555.1. Taxonomy (NCBI): domain Eukaryota; kingdom Metazoa; phylum Arthropoda; class Insecta; order Raphidioptera; family Raphidiidae; genus Venustoraphidia; species Venustoraphidia nigricollis. The sequence continues at coordinate 18,451 of JAVRKA010000683.1, forward strand.
TGCCGATAGGCATTTCCAATATAGGAGCTGATAGGCATTTCAGATGTAGTTTCCGATAGGCATTTCAAAAATAGGTGCCGATAGGCATTTCAGATATAGGTGCCGATAGGCATTTCAGATATACTTACCGATTGGCATTTTAAAAATAGGTGCCGATAGGCATTTTAGATGTAGTTTCCGATAGGCATTTCAAAAACAGGTGCCGATAGGCATTTCGGATATAGGTGCCGATAGGCCTGTCAGATATAGTTGCCGATAGGCATTTAAAGTATAGGTGCCGATAGGCATTTCAAATATAGGTGCTGATAGGCATTTCAGATGTAGTTTCCGATAGGCATTTCAAAAACAGGTGCCGATAGGCATTTCAGATATAGGTGCCGATAGGCACTTCAGATATAGTTGCCGATTGGCATTTTAAAAATAGGTGCCGATAGGCATTTCAGATATAGAAGCCGATAGGCATTTCAAATATAGGTGCCGATAGGCATTCCAGATATGGTTGCCGATAGGCATTTCAAATATAGGTGCTGATAGGCATTTCAGATGTAGTTTCCGATAGGCATTTCAAAAATAGGTGCCGATAGGCATTTCAGATATAGGTGCCGATAGGCACTTCAGATATAGTTGCCGATTGGCATTTTAAAAATAGGTGCCGATAGGCATTTCAGATATAGAGGCCGATAGGCATTTCAAATATAGGTGCCGATAGGCATTCCAGATATAGTTGCCGATAGGCATTTCAAATATAGGTGCTGATAGGCATTATAGATGTAGTTTCCGATAGGCATTTCAAAAATAGGTGCCGATAGGCATTTCAGATATAGGTGCCAATAGGCATTTCAGATATAGTTGCCGATTGGCATTTTAAAAATAGGTGCCGATATGCATTTCAGATATAGAAGCCGATAGGCATTTCAAATATAGGTGCCGATAGGCATTCCGGATATGGTTGCCGATAGGCATTTCAAATATAAGTGCTGATAGGCATTTCAGATGTAGTTTCCGAGAGGCATTTCAAAAATTGGTGCCGATAGGCACTTCAGATATAGGTGCCGATAGGCATTTCAGATATAGGTGCCGATAGGCATTTCAGATATAGTTGCCGATTGGCATTTAAAAAAAAAAAAATAGGCATTTCAGATATAGAAGCCGATAGGTATTTCAAATATAGGTGTCGATAGGCATTTCAGATATGGTTGACGATAGGCATTTCAAATTCTGGAGCTAATAGGCATTTCAGATGTAGTTTCCGATAGGCATTTTAAAAATAGGTGCCGATAGGCATTTCAGATATAGGTGCCGATAGGCATTACAGATATAGTTGCCGATTTGCATTTTAAAAATAGTTGCCGATAGGCATTTCAGATATAGAAGCCGATAGGCATTTCAAATATAGGTGCCGATAGGCATTCCAGATATGGTTGCCGATAGGCATTTCAAATATAGGTGCTGATAGGCATTTCAGATGTAGTTTCCGATAGGCATTTCAAAAATAGGTGCCCATAGGCATTTCAGATATAGGTGCCGATAGGCATTTCAGATATAGTGCCGATTGGCATTTTAAAAATAGGTGCCGATAGGCATTTCGGATATAGAAGCCGATAGGCATTTCAAATATAGGTGTCGATAGGCATTTCAGATATGGTTGCCGATAGGCATTTCAAATAAAGGTGCTGATAGGCATTTCAGATGTAGTTTCCAATAGGCATTTCAAAAATAGGTGCCGATAGGCATTTCAGATATAGGTGCTGATAGGCATTTCAGATATAGTTGCCGATTGGCATTTTAAAAATAGGTGCCGATAGGCATTTCAGATATAGAAGCCGATAGGCATTTCAAATATAGGTGCCGATAGGCATTCCAGATATGGTTGCCGATAGGCATTTCAAATATAGGTGCTGATAGGCATTTCAGATGTAGTTTTCGATAGGCATTTCAAAAATAGGTGCCGATAGGCATTTCAGATATAGGTGCCGATAGTCATTTCAGGTATAGTTGCCAATTGGCATTTTTAAAATAGGTGCCGATAGGCATTTCAGATATAGAAGCCGATAGGCATTTCAAATATAGGTGCCGATAGGCAATCCAGATATGGTTGCCGATAGGCATTTCAAATATAAGTGCTGATAGTCATTTCAGATGTAGTTTCCGATAGGCATTTCAAAAATAGGTGCCGATAGGCATTTCAGATATACTTACCGATTGGCATTTTAAAAATAGGTGCCGATAGGCATTTTAGATGTAGTTTCCGATAGGCATTTCAAAAATAGGTGCCGATAGGCATTTCAGATATAGGTGCCGACAGGCATATCAAATATAGTTGCCGATAGGCGTTTAAAATATAGGTGCCGAAAAGCATTTCAAATATAGGTGTCGATAGGCATTTCAGATATAAATGCCGAAAGTCATTTCAGATATAGGTGTCGATAGGCATTTCTGATGTGGTTGCCGATAGGCATTTCAAATATAGGTGCTGATAGGCATTTCAGATGTAGTTTTCGATAGGCATTTCAAAAATAGGTGCCGATAGGCATTTAAGATATAGGTGCCGATAGGCACTTCAGATATAGTTGCCGATTGGCATTTTAAAAAAAGGTGCCGATAGGCATTTCAGATATAGAAGCCGATAGGCATTTCAAATATAGGCGCAAATAGGCATTCCAGATATGGTTGCCGATAGGCATTTCAAATATAGGTGCTGATAGGCATTTCAGATGTTGTTTCCGATAGGCATTTCAAAAATTGGTGCCGATAGGCATTTCAAATATAGGTGCCGATAGGCATTTCAGATATAGTTGCCGATTGGCATTTTAAAAATAGCTGCCGATAGGCATTTCAGATATAGAAGCCGATAGGTATTTCTAATATAGGTGTCGATAGGCATTTCAGATATGGTTGCCGATAGGCATTTCAAATATAGGTGCTGATAGGTATTTCAGATGTAGAAGCCGATAGGTATTTCAAATATAGGTGTCGATAGGCATTTCAGATATGGTTGCCGATAGGCATTTCAAATATAGGTGCTGATAGGCATTTCAGATGTAGTTTCCGATAGGCATTTCAAAAATAGGTGCCGATTGGCATTTCAGATATAGGTGCCGATAGGCATTTCAGATATACTTACCGATTTGCATTTTAAAAATAGGTGCCGATAGGCATTTTAGATGTAGTTTCCGATAGGCATTTCAAAAATAGGTGCCGGTAGGCATTTCAGATATAGGTGCCGATAGGTCTGTCAGATATAGTTGCCGATAAGCATTTAAAATATAGGTGCCGATAGGCATTTCAAATATAGGTGTCGATAGGCATTTCAGATATAAATTCCGAAAGGCATTTCAGTAATAGGTGTCGATAGGCATTTCCGATGTGTTTGCCGATAGGCACTTCAAATATAGGTGCTGATAGGCATTTCAGATGTAGTTTCCGATAGGCATTTCAAAAACAGGTGCCGATAGGCATTTCAGATATAGGTGCTGATAGGCATTTCAGATATAGTTGCCGATTGGCATTTTAAAAATAGGTGCCGATAGGCATTTCAGATATAGAAGCCGATAGGCATTTTAAATATAGGTGCCGATAAGCATTCCAGATATGGTTGCCGATAGGCATTTCTAATATAGGTGCTGATAGGCATTTCAGATGTAGTTTCCGATAGACATTTCAAAAATAGGTGCCGATAGGCATTTCAGATATAGGTGCCGATAGTCATTTCAGGTTTAGTTGCCAATTAGCATTTTAAAAACAGGTGCCGATAGGCATTTCAGATATAGAAGCCGATAGGCATTTCAAATATAGGTGCCGATAGGCATTCCAGATATGGTTGCCGATAGGCATTTCAAATATAGGTGCTGATAGGCATTTTAGATGTAGTTTCCGATAGGCATTTCAAAAATTGATGCCGATAGACATTTCAGATATAATTGCCGATAGGCATTTCAGATATAGTTGCCGATTGGCATTTTAAAAACAGGTGCCGATAGGCATTTCAGATATAGAAGCTGATAGGTATTTCAAATATAGGTGTCGATAGGCATTTCAGATATGGTTGCCGATAGGCATTTCAAATATAGGTGCTGATAGGCATTTCAGATGTAGTTTCCGATAGGCATTTCAAAAATTGGTGCCGATAGGCATTTCAGATATAGGTGCCGATAGTCATTTCAGGTTTAGTTGCCGATTAGCATTTTAAAAATAGGTGCCAATAGGCATTTAAGATATAGAAGCCGATAGGCATTTCAAATATAGGGGCCGATAGGCATCCCAGATATGTTTGCCGATAGGCATTTCAAATATAAGTGCTGATAGGCATTTCAGATGTAGTTTCCGATAGGCATTTCAAAAATAGGTACCGATAGGCATTTCAGATATAGGTGCTGAGAGGCATTTCAGATATAGTTGCCAATTGGCATTTTAAAAAAAGGTGTCGATAGGCATTTCAGATATAGAAGCCAATAGGCATTTCAAATATAGGTGCCGATAGGCATTCCAGATATGGTTGCCGATAGGCATTTCAAATATAGGTGCTGATAGGCATTTCAGATGTAGTTTCCGATAGGCATTTCAAAAATTGGTGCCGATAGGCATTTCAGATATAGGTGCCGATAGGCATTTCAGATATAGTTGCCGATTGGCATTTTAAAAATAGGTGCCGATAGGCATTTCAGATATAGAAGCCGATAGGTATTTCAAATATAGGTGTGGATAGGCATTTCAGATATGTTTGCCGATAGGCATTTCAAATATAGGTGCTGATAGGCATTTCAGATGTAGTTTCCGTTAGGCATTTCAAAAATAGGTGCCGATAGGCATTTCAGATATAGGTGCCGATAGTCATTTCAGGTATAGTTGCCTATTGGCATTTTAAAAAAAGGTGTCGATAGGCATTTCAGATATAGATGCCAATAGGCATTTCAAATATAGGTGCCGATAGGCATTCCAGATATGGTTGCCGATAGGCATTTCAAATATAGGTGCTGATAGGCATTTCAGATGTAGTTTCCGATAGGCATTTCAAAAATTTGTGCCGATAGGCATTTCAGATATAGGTGCCGATAGGCATTTCAGATATAGTTCCCGATTGGCATTTTAAAAATAGGTGCCGATAGGCATTTCAGATATAGAAGCCGATAGGTATTTCAAATATAGGTGTGGATAGGCATTTCAGATATGGTTGCCGATAGGCATTTCAAATATACGTGCTGATAGGCATTTCAGATGTAGTTTCCGTTAGGCATTTCAAAAATAGGTGCCGATAGGCATTTCAGATATAGGTGCCGATAGTCATTTCAGGTATAGTTGCCTATTGGCATTTTAAAAAAAGGTGTCGATAGGCATTTCAGATATAGATGCCAATAGGCATTTCAAATATAGGTGCCGATAGGCATTCCAGATATGGTTGCCGATAGGCATTTCAAATATAGGTGCTGATAGGCATTTCAGATGTAGTTTCCGATAGGCATTTCAAAAATTTGTGCCGATAGGCATTTCAGATATAGGTGCCGATAGGCATTTCAGATATAGTTCCCGATTGGCATTTTAAAAATAGGTGCCGATAGGCATTTCAGATATAGAAGCCGATAGGTATTTCAAATATAGGTGTGGATAGGCATTTCAGATATGGTTGCCGATAGGCATTTCAAATATACGTGCTGATAGGCATTTCAGATGTAGTTTCCGATAGGCATTTCAAAAATAGGTGCCGATAGGTATTTCAGATATAGGTGCCGATAGGCATTTCAGATATACTTACCGATTGGCATTTTAAAAATAGATGCCGATAGGCATTTTAGATGTAGTTTCCGGTAGGCATTTCAAAAATAGGTGCCGATAGGCATTTCAGTTATAGGTGCCGATAGGCCTGTCAGATATAGTTGCCGATAGGCATTTAAAATATAGGTGCCGATAGGAATTTCAAATATAGGTGTCGATAGGCATTTCAGATATAAATGCCGAAAGGCATTTCAGATATAGGTGTCGATAGGCATTTCTGATGTGGTTGCCGATAGGCACTTCAAATATAGGTGCTGATAGGCATTTCAGATGTAGTTTTCGATAGGCATTTCAAAAATAGGTGCCGATAGGCATTTCAGATATAGGTGCCGATAGGCACTTCAGATATAGTTGCCGATTGGCATTTTAAAAATAGGTGCCGATAGGCATTTCAAATATAGGTGCTGATAGGCATTTCAGATGTAGTTTCCGATAGGCATTTCAAAAATAGGTGTCGATAGGCTTTTCAGATATAGGTGCCGATAGGCATTTCAGATATAGTTGCCGATTGGCATTTTAAAAATAGGTGCCGATAGGCATTTCAAATATAGGTGCTGATAGGCATTTCAGATGTAGTTTCCGATAGGCATTTCAAAAATAGGTGTCGATAGGCTTTTCAGATATAGGTGCCGATAGGCATTTCAGATATAGTTGCCGATTGGCATTTTAAAAATAGGTGCCGATAGGCATTTCAGATATAGAAGCCGATAGGCATTTCAAATATAGGTGCCGATAGGCATTCCAGATATGGTTGCCGATAGGCATTTCAAATATAGGTGCTGATAGGCATTTCAGATGTAGTTTCCGATAGGCATTTCAAAAATTTGTGCCGATAGGCATTTCAGATATAGGTGCCGATAGGCATTTCAGATATAGTTCCCGATTGGCATTTTAAAAATAGGTGCCGATAGGCATTTCAGATATAGAAGCCGATAGGTATTTCAAATATAGGTGTGGATAGGCATTTCAAATATGGTTGCCGATAGGCATTTCAAATATACGTGCTGATAGGCATTTCAGATGTAGTTTCCGATAGGCATTTCAAAAATAGGTGCCGATAGGTATTTCAGATATAGGTGCCGATAGGCATTTCAGATATACTTACCGATTGGCATTTTAAAAATAGATGCCGATAGGCATTTTAGATGTAGTTTCCGGTAGGCATTTCAAAAATAGGTGCCGATAGGCATTTCAGTTATAGGTGCCGATAGGCCTGTCAGATATAGTTGCCGATAGGCATTTAAAATATAGGTGCCGATAGGAATTTCAAATATAGGTGTCGATAGGCATTTCAGATATAAATGCCGAAAGGCATTTCAGATATAGGTGTCGATAGGCATTTCTGATGTGGTTGCCGATAGGCACTTCAAATATAGGTGCTGATAGGCATTTCAGATGTAGTTTTCGATAGGCATTTCAAAAATAGGTGCCGATAGGCATTTCAGATATAGGTGCCGATAGGCACTTCAGATATAGTTGCCGATTGGCATTTTAAAAATAGGTGCCGATAGGCATTTCAAATATAGGTGCTGATAGGCATTTCAGATGTAGTTTCCGATAGGCATTTCAAAAATAGGTGTCGATAGGCTTTTCAGATATAGGTGCCGATAGGCATTTTAGATATAGTTGCCGATTGGCATTTTAAAAATAGGTGCCGATAGGCATTTCAAATATAGGTGCTGATAGGCATTTCAGATGTAGTTTCCGATAGGCATTTCAAAAATAGGTGTCGATAGGCTTTTCAGATATAGGTGCCGATAGGCATTTCAGATATAGTTGCCGATTGGCATTTTAAAAATAGGTGCCGATAGGCATTTCAGATATAGAAGCCGATAGGCATTTCAAATATAGGTGCCGATAGGCATTCCAGATACGGTTGCCGATAGGCATTTCAAATATAGGTGCTGATAGGCATTTCAGATGTAGATTCCGATAGGCATTTAAAAAATAGGTACCGATAGGCATTTCAGATATAGGTGCCGAGAGGCATTCCAGACTTAGTTGCCAATTGGCATTTTAAAATAAGGTGTCGATAGGCATTTCAGATATAGAAGCCAATAGGCATTTCAAATATAGGTGCCGATAGGCATTCCAGATATGGTTGCCGATAGGCATTTCAAATATAGGTGCTGATAGGCATTTCAGATGTAGTTTCCGATAGGCATTTCAAAAATTGGTGCCGATAGGCATTTCAGATATAGGTGCCGATAGGCATTTAAGATATAGTTGCCGATTGGCATTTTAAAAATAGGTGCCGATAGGCATTTCAGATATAGAAGCCGATAGGTATTTCAAATATAGGTGTGGATAGGCATTTCAGATATGGTTGCCGATAGGCATTTCAAATATAGGTGCTGATAGGCATTTCAGATGTAGTTTCCGATAGGCAATTCAAAAATAGGTGCCGATAGGCATTTCAGATATAGGTGCCGATAGGCATTTCAGATATACTTACCGATTGGCATTTTAAAAATAGGTGCCGATAGGCATTTCAGATATAGGTACCGATAGGCATATCAAATATAGTTGCCGATAGGCATTTAAAATATAGGTGCCGATAAGCATTTCAAATGTAGGTGTCGATAGGCATTTCAGATATAAATGCCGAAAGGCATTTCAGATATAGGTGTCGATAGGCATTTCTGATGTGGTTGCCGATAGGCATTTCAAATATAGGTGCTGATAGGCATTTCAGATGTAGTTTTCGATAGGCATTTCAAAAATAGGTGCCGATAGGCATTTCAGATATAGGTGCCGATAGGCACTTCAGATATAGTTGCCGATTGGCATTTTAAAAATAGGTGCCGATAGGCATTTCAGATATAGAAGCCGATAGGCATTTTAAATATAGGCGCAAATAGGCATTCCAGATATGGTTGCCGATAGGCATTTCAAATATAGGTGCTGATAGGCATTTCAGATGTTGTTTCCGATAGGCATTTCAAAAATTGGTGCCGATAGGCATTTCAGATATAGGTGCCGATAGGCATTTCAGATATAGTTGCCGATTGGCATTTTAAATATAGGTGCCGATAGGCATTTCAGATATAGAAACCGATAGGCATTTCAAATATAGGTGCCGATAGGCATGCCAGATATGGTTGCCGATAGGCATTTCAAATATAGGTGCTGATAGGCATTTCAGATGTAGTTTCCGATAGGCATTTCAAAAATTGGTGCCGATAGGCATTTCAGATATAGGTGCCGATAGGCATTTCAGATATAGTTGCCGATTGGCATTTTAAAAATAGGTGCCGATAGGCATTTCAGATATAGAAGCCGATAGGTATTTCAAATATAGGTGTCGATAGGCATTTCAGATTTGGTTGCCGATAGGCATTTCAAATATTAGTGCTGATAGGCATTTCAGATGTAGTTTCCGATAGGCATTTCAAAAATAGGTGCCGATAGGCATTTCAGATATAGGTGCCGATAGGCATTACAGATATAGTTGCCGATTGGCATTTTAAAAATAGGTGCCGATAGGCATTTCAGATATAGAAGCCGATAGGCATTTCAAATATAGGTGCCGATAGGCATTCCAGATATGGTTGCAGATAGGCATTTCAAATATAGGTGCTGATAGGTATTTCAGATGTAGTTTCCAATAGGCATTTCAAAAATAGGTGCCGATAGGCATTTCAGATATAGGTGCCGATAGGCATTTCAGATATAGTTGCCGATTGGCATTTTAAAAATAGGTGCCGATAGGAATTTCAGATATAGAAGCCGATAGGCATTTCAAATATAGATGCCAAAAGGCATTCCAGATATGGTTGCCGATAGGCATTTCAAATATAGGTGCTGAGGGGCATTTCAGATGTAGTTTCCGATAGGCATTTCAAAAATAGGTGCCGATAGGCATTTCAGATATAGGTGCCGATAGGCATTTCAGATATAGTTGCCGATTGGCATTTTAAAAATAGGTGCCGATAGGCATTTCAGATATAGAAGCCGATAGGCATTTCAAATATAGGTGCCGATAAGCATTTCAGATATGGTTGCCGATAGGCATTTCAAATATAGGTGCTGATAGGCATTTCAGATGTAGTTTCCGCTAGGCATTTCAAAAATTGGTGCCGATAGGCATTTCAGATGTAATTTCCGCTAGGCATTTCAAAAATTGGTGCCGATAGGCATTTCAGATATAGGTGCCGATAGGCATTTCAGATATAGTTGCCGATTGGCATTGTAAAAATAGGTGCCGATAGGCATTTCAGATATAGAAGCCGATAGGTATTTCAAATATAGGTGTCGATGGGCATTTCAGATATGGTTACCGATAGGCATTTCAAATATAGGTGCTGATAGGCATTTCAGATGTAGTTTCCGATAGGCATTTCAAAAATAGGTGCCGATAGGCATTTCAGATATAGGTGCCGATAGGCATTTCAGATATAGTTGCCGATTAGCATTTTAAAAATAGGTGTCGATAGGCATTTCAGATATAGAAGCCCGTAGGCATTTCAAATATAGGTGCCGATAAGCATTCCAGATATGGTTGCCGATAGGCATTTCAAATATAGGTGCTGATAGGCATTTCAGATGTAGTTTCCGCTAGGCATTTCAAAAATTGGTGCCGATAGGCATTTCAGATATAGGTGCCGATAGGCATTTCAGATATAGTTGCCGATTAGCATTTTAAAAATAGATGCCGATAGGCATTCCAGATATGGTTGCCGATAGGCATTTCAAATATAGGTGCTAATAGGCATTCTAGATGTAGTTTCCGATAGGCATTTCAAAAATTGGTGCCGATAGGCATTTCATATATAGGTGCTGATAGGCATTCCAGGTGTAGTTTCCGATAGGCATTTCAGAAATAGGTGCCGATAGGCATTTTAGATATAGAAGCCGATAGGCATTTCAAATATAGGTGCTGATAGGCATTTCAGATGTAGTTTCCGATAGGCATTTCAAAAATAGGTGCCGATAGGCATTTCAGATATAAGTGCCGATAGGCATTTCAGATATAGTTGCCGATTGGCATTTTAAAAATAGGTGCCGATAGGCATTATAGATATAGAAGCCGATAGGCATTTCAAATATAGGTGCCGATAGGCATTCCAGATATGGTTGCCGATAGGCATTTCAAATATAGGTGCTGATAGGCATTTCAGATGTAGTTTCCGATAGGCATTTTAAAAATAGGTGCCGATACACATTTCATATATAGGTGCCGATAGGCATTTCAGATATAGTTGCCGATTGGCATTTTAAAAATAGGTGCCGATAGGCATTTCAGATATAGAAGCCGATAGGTATTTTAAATATAGGTGTCGATAGGCATTTCAGATATGGTTGCCGATAGGCATTTCAAATATAGGTGCTGATAGGCATTTCAGATGTAGTTTCCGATACGCATTTCAAAAATAGGTGCCGATAGGCATTTCAGATATAGGTGCCGATAGGCATTTCAGGTATAGTTGCCGATATTATATTTCAAGATGGCGGATCAAGCAGAAGTTGAATTAGATAGTGCGTGTAATCTATGCAAAGAAAAAATAAATCAAAGTGAATGTTTCGTTAAATGTGCAGGCAAATGTGCCTTAATATATCACATCAATTGTGTAATGGTCAAAAAAAGCGAATATAATGTGCTAGTAGCTAATAATAATATAAAATGGACATGCAGAGAATGTGTAGGTGAGTGCAACAACTTTGAAAATCTATATGCAATCATTAATGAACTTAAAAGCTCTAATACAGCAATACTAAAAGAACTTGCTTTATTAAATAGTAAATATTCTAATATGAGCAGCATGATAAATAACATTGCTGTAGAGAAAAATACAAATGTGGCTATCAAAAACCAAAAAGAGCCTGTCAAAATCATCAAATCGCCGAAAAATGTCAAAACAGGTACATCTACTGGTGAAATTAGAAAACTTATAAACTCTGATAAAGCAGTCAATAATAAAAAGAGTGACAATATGATAAATAGTGACGTGGGCGGTGAGAATATGAACTGCAATAAAACAACTATTTTGGTTGATGTCCATGATAAAATAAATAGTGCAAAATAAAATGTCAGCGTAAACAATACAAACGTAAATACTGGAACTACAATGAATAAAGAAAATGATAGTAATGAAGTAGAAGAAGAAGAAAACCAAGATGACAATAATGAACATTTCAAGGAAGTAAGGTATAGAAAAAGGAGAGGCAATTATGGAACAGCTACTAGAACTAATGCGTTCAAAGGTGCACCACGAAAAATATGGTTATATATTGGGCGAGTAGACATAACTGTCAAAAAAGAAGATATACAAGAATATCTGCAGGAAAACTGTGAGGGTTATGTCAAAAGTGATTTTGAGGTTGAGATAATTAACACAACTAAATATAACTCATCATATAAAGTTGGAGCAAATATCATGTTACGTGACAAGCTAACAAAACCGGAATTCTGGCCGGCCAATGTCTTAATTAGGCGTTTCAATTTTTTTCGTGACAAGTCACAAAAACAAGCACCAACCCAAAAACAATGAAATTAGTGCAATGAAACAGGTTGATAAAGATATCGGTGAATTTAATTTAGTAAAAGATCAAACCTACACAGTAATACACCAAAATGTGCAGTGTCTTGCTAATAAAATTAATATAATTGAGATGAGTATAAATAGTCATAAGTGCGATTTCCTCTGCATATCAGAACATTGGCAGAGTAAAATATCAATAAATACTATGTATATTGCGGGTTTTAAACTTATTAACAGTTTCTGTCGTCATAAACATATTCATGTCGGAGTGGCCATATATGCAAATGAAAAGATTGCACAGTACTGTACTACTGTACATCTCACAAACATTTGTGAAGAAATAAATTTTGAGTGTACCGGACTTAAAATATGTAAAGACAATTTGCAAACGCTATATATCATAACTATTTACACCTCACCAAATGGTGACAAAAACAAATTCATAAGGGCTATGAGTAAACTATATGAAATTATAAACCCCACTAAGAATAAAGTTATAGTATGTGGTGATCTTAATGTGGACGATTTAACAAATAGTATGATCAGAAATGAGCTCCATGACATATTTAATTCGTATAAGTGTATAAATATTATTAAACAACCAACAAAAATAAACAAAAAATCAGTGAAATCGATTGACTATTGTGTGCTAAATAAAAACTTAACAGTTATACAAGGTGCAGTAATAAACTTAAACATCAGCGATCATCTTGCTCAAAAAGTAATAATTAAAATACCAATTAAAAACATAAAGAAACGTGGAAATTTTACTAAAACTAAAGAAATAATACATAAAAGACAATATAACGAAATTAATATGAACCACATGTACTGGTTATCACAAAGGACAGACTGGGGGGATATTATCACAAGTAATGATCTACAAACTGCTTGTGATTTATTTGTGGAAAATTTTAACTACTGTTTTGCTATAAGTTTTCCTACAATAGCAAGGAAGTCCTGTACCACAGGATCTAAAAATGGATGGATCACTAAGGAACTAATTGCTGAAAGTAAAGAGCTTAATAATTTATTTCTATTGAAAACAGACCATCATAATAATGACCTGGAAAATCTATACAAAGCAAAAAAGAATCAACATTCAAAAAATATAAAACAGGCAAAAAATTATCATATTACGAACATTATTGCCAACTCAAACAATACAAGCAGAGAGAAGTGGAAAACAATCAAATCCATGACGGGAAACAACAAAACAACCACCGATAAAATAACAATCTGCGATATTAATGGGGAAAAAATCGAAGAACCGAATAAAGTTGGAAAGTTGTTTGGAGATTACTTCACTATATGTGCTAAATTAAAATTAAACAGTCATTATAAAACTTTATCTAGACAATGTACACTATCGATAAGAAATAACAATACTATGTTTTTATATCCTGCTGATGATAAGGAAATACTTACAATTGTCGCAAAACTTAACAACTCACTAGCATGTGGAAACGACGACGTGCCAGCGAAGGTAATAAAATATGTTATAACAATAATTGTACATGTGATTGTTCACATTATTAATCTGTCATATTCACAGGGACAATATCCCAACAACTTAAAAACAGCTGTAGTTGTTCCAATATATAAGAAAAATGACTGCACGTCGATTGAAAACTACAGACCGATATCACTGCTCAGCAGTCTAGCAAAAATTATAGAAACCTCCATGTATAACAGATTAATGAATTTTATATCAACAAATAATATCTTAACATCATGTCAGCATGGTTTCAGACCAAAACACTCCACATGTAGTGCTTGTAGTGAAACTGTCAATTATGTTACGAAGCAAATGGACCAGAATGAACAGGTTGCAATAGTATTTTTTGATTTAACATCCGCATTTGACACTGTTAACCACAATTTTCTATTACAAAAATTATATGAAACAGGAATAAGAGGTAAAGCTTACGAATGGATGCAATCATATCTTTAACGTCGTAGTATTGTTGTGAATGTCAATGGACATAAAACAAAACCCTTTGAGGTCAACACTGGGGTTCCCCAAGGAAGTAATTTGGGACCGATCCTTTTTTTGCTGTATATAAATGATTTGCCTAACCATATTACCTCAGGAAAAGTATTAATGTATGCAGACGATACAACGATCATCATCTCTGATAAAACTAAAGACCAACTAATGGGCAAAATCGCAAATGTAATAAAGGAATTCAACGCATGGTGTCAGCTAAACCACTTAATTGTTAATCTAGACAAAACCAATTATATAATACTTGAACGTGGCAATAATAATAACTTTAACAATAATAATACCATATATTACAATAACAACCAAATATCACAAGTGAATATTACTAAATTCCTAGGAATATATATAACAGCAGATTTAAAATGGACAGATCAAATTAACTATGTGTGTACTAAACTACAAAAAATATATTATTACATAAAATCCTTAAAAAACATATTTAATAGTGAAACATTGCTTATGGTGTACTACGCGTTTGCATACAGCGCTATGAAATACTGCATATCTGTATGGGGATTTAGTTCAGAGTGCATTCGTATCTTTAGACTGCAGAAGAGAATTATAAGACTTATCTTCAACTTACCATATAGAGAATCCTGCAAAGAAACTTTCCAAAGAAACAATATACTTACATATTACAGCCTGTACGCATATAAACTTATAATATACGCGAAAGCAAATAATAACATACAGTTAAACATTGATATTCACAATTATAAGACGCGAAATCGTAACGCTATACATATAGAGCAACATCGGACAGCCAAATATCATAATAGCCCAATATGCAAAGGCAGCACATATTTTAATAAATTACCTACCGATATCAAAAACATTGAAAATTTTAACATATTTAAAAAAAAACTCAAAATATATTTAATAAAAACATGTCTATATAACTATCAATTGTAACAATCCGCAATTTAATTTTAAATGTATATATATTTTAAATGTTTATGTTCTTTTAACATGTAAACTTTGTATATTTTGACGATTTTATACCAGATATGGTCTTACAAAGGAATAAAGTATTATTATTATTATTATTATTATTATTATTATTATTATTATTATTGGCATTTTAAAAATAGGTGTCGATAGGCATTTCAGATATAGAAGCCGATAGGCATTTCAAATATAGGTGCCGATAGGCATTCCAGATATAGTTGCCGATAGGCATTTCAAATATAGGTGCTGATAGGCATTCCAGATGTAGTTTCCGATAGGCATTTTAAAAATTGGTGCTGATAGGCATTTCAGATATAGGTGCCGATAGGCATTACAGATATAGTTACCGATTGGCATTTTAAAAATAGGTGCCGATAGGCATTTCAGATATAGAAGCCGATAGGTATTTCAAATATAGGTGTCGATAGGCATTTCAGATATGGTTGCCGATAGGCGTTTCAAATATAGGTGCTGATAGGCATTTCAGATGTAGTTTCCGATAGGCATTTCAAAAATAGGTGCCGATAGGCATTTCAGATATAGGTGCCGATAGGCATTTCAGATATAGTTGCCGATTGGCATTTTAAAAATTGGTGCCGATAGGCATTTCAAATATAGGTGCCGATAGGCATTCCAGATATGGTTGCCGATAGGCATTTCAAATATAGGTGCTGATAGGCATTTCAGATGTAGTTTCCGATAGGCATTTCAAAAATAGGTGCCGATATGCATTTCAGGTATAGGTGACGATAGGCGTTTCCGATATAGTTGCCAATTGGCATTTTAAAAATAGGTGCCGATAGGCATTTCAGATATAGAAGCCGATAGGCATTTCAAATATAGGTGCCGATAGGCATTACAGATATGGTTGCCGATAGGCATTTCAAATATAGGTGCTGATAGGCATTTTAGATGTAGTTTCCGATAGGCATTTCAAAAATTGATGCCGATAGGCATTTCAGGTATAGGTGACGATAGGCATTTCAGATATAGTTGCCGATTGGCATTTTAAAAATAGGTGCCGTTAGGCATTTCAGATATAGAAGCCGATAGGCATTTCAAATATAGGTGCCGATAGGCATTCCAATATAGTTGCCGATAGGCATTTCAAATATAAGTGCTGATAGGCATTTCAGATGTAGTTTCCGATAGGCATTCAAAAATAGGTACCGATAGGCATTTCAGATATAGGTGCCGATAGGTATTTCAGATATAGTTGCCAATTGGCATTTTAAAAATAGGTGTCGATAGGCATTTCAGATATAGAAGCCGATAGGCATTTCAAATATAGGTGCCGATAGGAATTCCAGATATGGTGGCCGATAGGCATTTCAAATATAGGTGCTGATAGGCATTTAAGATGTAGTTTCCGATAGGCATTTCAAAAATTGGTGCCGATAGGCATTTCAGATATAGGTGCCGATAGGCATTTCAGATATAGTTGCCGTATGGCATTTTGAAAATAGGTGCCGATAGGCATTTCAGATATAGAAGCCGATAGGTATTTCAAATATAGGTGTCGATAGGCATTTCCTATATGGTTGCCGATAGGCATTTAAAATATAGGTGCTGATAGGGATTTCAGATGTAGTTTCCGATAGGCATTTCAAAAATAGGTGCCGATAGGCATTTCAGACATAGGTGCCTACAGACATTTCAGATATAGTTGCCGATTGGCATTTTAAAAATAGGTGCCGATAGGCGTTTTAGATGTAGTTTCCGATAGGCATTTCAAAAATAGGTGCCAATAGGCATTTCAGATATAGGTGCCGATAGGCATTTAAAATATAGGTGCCGATAGGCATTTCAAATATAGGTGTCGATAGGCATTTCAGAAATAAATGCCGAAAGGCATTTCAGATATAAATGCCGAAAGGCATTTCAGATATAGGTGCCGATAGGCATTTCTGATGTGGTTGCCGATAGGCATTTCAAATATAGGTGCTGATAGGCATTTCGGATGTAGTTTTCGTTAGGCATTTCAAAAATAGGTGCGATAGGCATTTCAGATATAGGTGCCGATTGGCATTTTAAAAATAGGTGCCGATAGGCATTTCAGATATAGAAGCCGATAGGCATTTCAAATATAGGTGCCGATAGGCATTCCAGATATGGTTGCCGATAGGCATTTCAAATATAGGTGCTGATAGGCATTTCAGATGTAGTTTCCGATAGGCATTTCAAAAATAGGTGCCGATAGGCATTTCAGATATAGGTGCCGATAGGCATTTCAGATATAGTTGCCGATTGGCATTTTAAAAATAGGTGCTGATAGGCATTTCAGATATAGAAGCCGATAGGCATTGCAGATATGGTTGCCGATAGGCATTTCAAATATAGGTGCTGATAGGCATTTCAGATGTAGTTTCCGATAGGCATTTCAAAAATTGATGCCGATAGGCATTTTAGATATAGGTGCCGATAGGCATTTCAGATATAGTTGCCGATTGGCATTTTAAAAACAGGTGCCGATAGGCATTTCAGATATGGAAGCCGATAGGTATTTCAAATATAGGTGTCGATAGGCATTTCAGATATGGTTGCCGATAGGCATTTCAAATATAGGAGCAGATAGGCATTTCAGATGTAGTTTCCGATAGGCATTTCAAAAATTGGTGCCGATAGGCATTTCAGATATAGGTGCCGATAGGCATTTCAGATATAGTTGCCGATTGGCATTTTAAAAATAGGTGCCGATAGGCATTTCAGATATAGAAGCCGATAGGTATTTCAAATATAGGTGTGAATAGGCATTTCAGATATGGTTGCCGATAGGCATTTCAAATATAGGTGCTGATAGGCAATTCAGATGTAGTTTCCGATAGGCATTTCAAAAATAGGTGCCGATAGGCATTTCAGATATAGGTGCCGATAGTCATTTCAGGTATAGTTGCCAAATGGCATTTTAAAAAAAGGTGTCGATAGGCATTTCAGATATAGAAGCCAATAGGCATTTCAAATATAGGTGCCGATAGGCATTCCAGATATGGTTACCGATAGGCATTTCAAATATAGGTGCTGATAGGCATTTCAGATGTAGTTTCCGATAGGCATTTCAAAAATTGGTGCCGATAGGCATTTCAGATATAGGTGCCGATAGGCATTTCAGATATAGTTGCCGATTGGCATTTTAAAAATAGGTGCCGATAGGCATTTTAGATGTAGTTTCCGATAGGCATTTCAAAAATAGGTGCCGATAGGCATTTCAGATATAGGTGCCGATAGGCCTGTCAGATATAGTTGCCGATAGGCATTTAAAATATAGGTGCCGATAGGCATTTCAAATATAGGTGTCGATAGGCATTTCAGATATTAATGCCGAAAGGCATTTCGGATATAGGTGTCGATAGGCATTTCTGATGTGGTTGCCGATAGGCACTTCAAATATAGGTGCTGATAGGCATTTCAGATGTAGTTTTCGATAGGCATTTCAAAAATAGGTGCCGATAGGCATTTCAGATATAGGTGCCGATAGGCACTTCAGATATAGTTGCCGATTGGCATTTTAAAAATAGGTGCCGATAGGCATTTCAAATATAGGCGCCGATAGGCATTCCAGATATGGTTGCCGATAAGCATTTCAAATATAGGCGCTGATAGGCATTTCAGATGTAGTTTCCGATAGGCATTTCAAAAATAGGTGCCGATAGGCATTTCAGATATAGGTGCCGATAGGCATTTCAGATATAGTTGCCGATTGGCATTTTAAAAATAGGTGTCGATAGGCATTTCAGATATAGAAGCCGATAGGCATTTCAAATATAGGTGCCGATAGGCATTCCAGATATGGTTGCCGATAGGCATTTCAAATATAGGTGCTGATAGGCATTTTAGATGTAGTTTCCGATAGGCATTTCAAAAATTGATGCCGATAGGCATTTTAGATATAGGTGCCGATAGGCATTTCAGATATAGTTGCCGATTGGCATTTTAAAAACAGGTGCCGATAGGCATTTCAGATATGGAAGCCGATAGGTATTTCAAATATAGGTGTCGATAGGCATTTCAGATATGGTTGCCGATAGGCATTTCAAATATAGGAGCAGATAGGCATTTCAGATGTAGTTTCCGAAAGGCATTTCAAAAATAGGTGCCGATAGGCATTTCAGATATAGGTGCCGATAGGCATTTCAGATATAGTTGCCGATTGGCATTTTAAAAATAGGTGCCGATAGGCATTTCAGATATAGAAGCCGATAGGCATTTCAAATATAGGTGCCGATAGGCATTCCAGATATGGTTGCCAAAAGGCATTTCAAATATAAGTGCTGATAGACATTTCAGATGTAGTTTCCGATAGGCATTTCAAAAATAGGTACCGATAGGCATTTCAGACATAGGTGCCGATAGGCATTTCAGATATAGTTGCCGATTGGCATTTTAAAAATAGCTGCCGATAGGCATTTCAGATATAGAAGCCGATAGGCATTTCAAATATAGGTGCCGATAGGAATTCCAGATATGGTTGCCTAAAGGCATTTCAAATATAGGTGCTGAAAGGCATTTCAGATGTAGTTTCCGATAGGCATTTCAAAAATAGGTGCCGATAGGCATTTCAGATATAGGTGCCGATTAGCATTTTAAAAATAGGTGCCAATAGGCATTTCAGATATAGAAGCCGATAGGCATTTCAAATATAAGTGTCGATAGGCATTCCAGATATGGTTGCCGATAGGCATTTCAAAAATAAGTGCTGATAGGCATTTCAGATGTAGTTTCCGATAGGCATTTCAAAAATAGGTGCCGATAGGCTTTTCAGATATAAGTGCCGATAGTCATTTCAAATATAGTTGCCGATTGGCATTTTAAAAATAGGTGCCGATAGACATTTCAGATATAGAAGCCGATAGGCATTTCAAATATAGGTGCCGATAGGCATTCCAGATATGGTTGCCGATAGGCATTTCAAATATAGGTGCTGATAGGCATTTCAGATGTAGTTTCCGATAGGCATTTCAAAAATAGGTGCCGATAGGCATTTCAGATATAGGTGCCGATAGTCATTTCAGGTATAGTTGCCAATTGGCATTTTAAAAATAGGTGCCGATAGGCATTTCAGATATAGAAGCCGATAGGCATTTCAAATATAGGTGCCGATAGGCATTCCAGATATGGTTGCCAATAAAAATTTCAAATATAGGTGCTGATAGGCATTTTAGATGTAGTTTCCGATAGGCATTTCAAAAATTGATGCCGATAGGCATTTCAGATATAATTGCCGATAGGCATTTCAGATATAGTTGCCGATTGGCATTTTAAAAACAGGTGCCGATAGGCATTTCAGATATAGAAGCCGATAAGTATTTCAAATATAGGTGTCGGTAGGCATTTCAGATATGGTTGCCGATAGGCATTTCAAATATAGAAGCAGATAGGCATTTCAGATGTTGTTTCCGAAAGGCATTTCAAAAATAGGTGCCGATAGGCATTTCAGATATAGGTGCCGATAGGCATTTCAGATATAGTTGCCGATTAGCATTTTAAAAATAGGTGCCAATAGGCATTTGAGATATAGAAGCCGATAGGCATTTCAAATATAGGTGCCGATAGGCATTCCAGATATGGTTGCCGATAGGCATTTCAAATATAAGTGCTGATAGGCATTTCAGATGTAGTTTCCGATAGGCATTTCAAAAATAGGTACCGATAGGCATTTCAGATATAGGTGCCGAGAGGCATTTCAGATATAGTTGCCAATTGGCATTTTAAAAAAAGGTGTCGATAGGCATTTCAGATATAGAAGCCAATAGGCATTTCAAATATAGGTGCCGATAGGCATTCCAGATATGGTTGCCGATAGGCATTTCAAATATAGGTGCTGATAAGCATTTCAGATGTATTTTCCTATAGGCATTTCAAAAATTGGTGTCGATAGGCATTTCAGATATAGGTACCGATAGGCATTTCAGATGTAGTTGCCGATAGGCATTTTAAAAATAGGTGCCGATAGGCATTTCAGATATAGAAGCCGATAGGTATTTCAAATATAGGTGTGGATAGGCATTTCAGATATGGTTGCCGATAGGCATTTCAAATATAGGTGCTAATAGGCATTTCAGATGTAGTTTCCGATAGGCATTTCAAAAATAGGTGCCGATAGGCATTTCAGATATAGGTGCCGATAGGCATTTCAGATATACTTACCGATTGTCATTTTAAAAATAGGTGCCGATAGGCATTTTAGATGTAGTTTCCGATAGGCATTTCAAAAATAGGTGCCGATAGGCATTTCAGATATAAGTGCCGATAGGCATATCAAATATAGTTGCCGATAGGCATTTAAAATATAGGTGCCGATAAGCATTTCAAATATAGGTGTCGATAGGCATTTCAGATATAAATGCCGAAAGGCATTTCAGATATAGGTGTCGATAGGCATTTCTGATGTGGTTGCCGATAGGCATTTCAAATATAGGTGCTGAAAGGCATTTCAGATGTAGTTTTCGATAGGCATTTCAAAAATAGGTGCCGATAGGCATTTCAGATATAGGTGCCGATAGGCACTTCAGATATAGTTGCCGATTGGCATTTTAAAAATAGGTGCCGATAGGCATTTCAGATATAGAAGCCGATAGGCATTTCAAATATAGGTGCCGATAGGCATTCCAGATATGGTTGCCGATAGGCATTTCAAATATAGGTGCTGATAGGCATTTCAGATGTAGTTTCCGATAGGCATTTCAAAAATTGGTGCCGATAGGCATTTCAGATATAGGTGCCGATAGGCATTTCAGATATAGTTGCCGATTGGCATTTTAAAAATAGGTGCCGATAGGCATTTCAGATATAGAAGCCGATAGGTATTTCAAATATAGGTGTCGATAGGCATTTCAGATTTGGTTGCCGATAGGCATTTCAAATATTAGTGCTGATAGGCATTTCAGATGTAGTTTCCGATAGGCATTCCAAAAACAGGTGCCGATAGGCATTTCAGATATAGGTGCCGATAGGCATTACAGATATAGTTGCCGATTGGCATTTTAAAAATAGTTGCCGATAGGCATTTCAGATATAGAAGCCGATAGGCATTTCAAATATAGGTGCCGATAGGCATTCCAGATATGGTTGCAGATAGGCATTTCAAATATAGGTGCTGATAGGTATTTCAGATGTAGTTTCCGATAGGCATTTCAAAAAAAGTGCCGATAGGCATTTCAAATATAGGTGCCGATAGGCATTTCAGATATAGTTGCCGATTGGCATTTTAAAAATAGGTGCCGATAGGAATTTCAGATATAGAAGCCGATAGGCATTTCAAATATAGGTGCCAAAAGGCATTCCAGATATGGTTGCCGATAGGCATTTCAAATATAGGTGCTGATAGGCATTTCAGATGTAGTTTCCGATAGGCATTTCAAAAATAAGTGCCGATAGGCATTTCAGATATAGGTGCCGATAGGCATTTCAGATATAGTTGCCGATTGGCATTTTAAAAATAGGTGCCGATAGGCATTTCAGATATAGAAGCCGATAGGCATTTCAAATATAGGTGCCGATAAGCATTCCAGATGTGGTTGCCGATAGGCATTTCAAATATAGGTGCTGAGAGGCATTTCAGATGTAGTTTCCGATAGGCATTTCAAAAATTGGTGCCGATAGGCATTTCAGGTATAGGTGACGATAGGCATTTCCGATATAGTTGCCAATTGGCATTTTAAAAATAGGTGCCGATAGGCATTTCAGATATAGAAGCCGATAAGCATTTCAAATATAGGTGCCGATAGGCATTACAGATATGGTTGCCGATAGGCATTTCAAATATAGGTGCTGATAGGCATTTTAGATGTAGTTTCCGATAGGCATTTCAAAAATTGATGCCGATAGGCATTTCAGGTATAGGTGACGATAGGCATTTCAGATATAGTTGCCGATTGGCATTTTAAAAATAGGTGCCGTTAGGCATTTCAGATATAGAAGCCGATAGGCATTTCAAATATAGGTGCCGATAGGCATTCCAATATAGTTGCCGATAGGCATTTCAAATATAAGTGCTGATAGGCATTTCAGATGTAGTTTCCGATAGGCATTCAAAAATAGGTACCGATAGGCATTTCATATATAGGTGCCGATAGGTATTTCAGATAAAGTTGCCAATTGGCATTTTAAAAATAGATGTCGATAGGCATTTCAGATATAGAAGCCGATAGGCATTTCAAATATAGGTGCCGATAGGAATTCCAGATATGGTGGCCGATAGGCATTTCAAATATAGGTGCTGGTAGGCATTAAAGATGTAGTTTCCGATAGGCATTTCAAAAATTGGTGCCGATAGGCATTTCAGATATAGGTGCCGATAGGCATTTTAGATATAGTTGCCGTATGGCATTTTGAAAATAGGTGCCGATAGGCATTTCAGATATAGAAGCCGATAGGTATTTCAAATATAGGTGTCGATAGGCATTTCCTATATGGTTGCCGATAGGCATTTAAAATATAGGTGCTGATAGGCATTTCAGATGTAGTTTCCGATAGGCATTTCAAAAATAGGTGCCGATAGGCATTTCAGACATAGGTGCCTATAGACATTTCAGATATAGTTGCCGATTGGCATTTTAAAAATAGGTGCCGATAGGCGTTTTAGATGTAGTTTCCGATAGGCATTTCAAAAATAGGTGCCGATAGGCATTTCAGATATAGGTGCCGATAGGCATATCAGATATAGTTGCCGATAGGCATTTAAAATATAGGTGCCGATAGGCATTTCAAATATAGGTGTCGATAGGCATTTCAGAAATAAATGCCGAAAGGCATTTCAGATATAAATGCCGAAAGGCATTTCAGATATAGGTGCCGATAGGCATTTCTGATGTGGTTGCCGATAGGCATTTCAAATATAGGTGCTGAGAGGCATTTCGGATGTAGTTTTCGTTAGGCATTTCAAAAATAGGTGCGATAGGCATTTCAGATATAGGTGCCGATTGGCATTTTAAAAATAGGTGCCGATAGGCATTTCAGATATAGAAGCCGATAGGCATTTCAAATATAGGTGCCGATAGGCATTCCAGATATGGTTGCCGATAGGCATTTCAAATATAGGTGCTGATAGGCATTTCAGATGTAGTTTCCGATAGGCATTTCAAAAATAGGTGCCGATAGGCATTTCAGATATAGGTGCCGATAGGCATTTCAGATATAGTTGCCGATTGGCATTTTAAAAATAGGTGCTGATAGGCATTTCAGATATAGAAGCCGATAGGCATTGCAGATATGGTTGCCGATAGGCATTTTAAATATAGGTGCTGATAGGCATTTCAGATGTAGTTTCCGATAGGCATTTCAAAAATAGGTGCCGATAGGCATTTCAGATATAGGTGCCGATAGGCATATCAGATATAGTTGCCGATTGGCATTTTAAAAATAGGTGCCGATAGGCATTTCAGATGTAGAAGCCGATAGGTATTTCAAATATATGTGTCGATAGGCATTTCAGATATGGTTGCCGATAGGCAGTTCAAATATAGGTGCTGATAGGCATTTCAGATGTAGTTTCCGATAGGCATTTAAAAAATAGGTGCCGATAGGCATTTCAGATATAGGTGCCGATAGGCATTTCAGATATAGTTGCCGACTGGCATTTTAAAAATAGGTGTCGATAGGCATTTCAGATATAGAAGCCGATAGGCATTTCAAATATAGGTGCCGATAGGCATTCCAGATATTGTTGCCGATAGGCATTTCAAATATAGGTGATGATAGGCATTTTAGATGTAGTTTCCGATAGGCATTTCAAAAATAGATGCCGATAGGCATTTTAGATATAGGTGCCGATAGGCATTTCAGATATAGTTGCCGATTGGCATTTTAAACACAGGTGCCGATAGGCATTTCAGATATGGAAGCCGATAGGTATTTCAAATATAGGTGTCGATAGGCATTTCAGATATGGTTGCCGATAGGCATTTCAAATATAGGAGCAGATAGGCATTTCAGATGTAGTTTCCGAAAGGCATTTCAAAAATAGGTGCCGATAGGCATTTCAGATATAGGTGCCGATAGGCATTTCAGATATAGTTGCCGATTGGCATTTTAAAAATAGGTGCCGATAGGCATTTCAGATATAGAAGCCGATAGGCATTTCAAATATAGGTGCCGATAGGCATCCCAAATATGGTTGCCGATAGGCATTTCAAATATAAGTGCTGATAGACATTTCAGATGTAGTTTCCGATAGGCATTTCAAAAATAGGTACCGATAGGCATTTCAGATATAGGTGCCGATAGGCATTTCAGATATAGTTGCCAATTGGCATTTTAAAAATAGGTGTCGATAGGCATTTCCGATATAGAAGCCGATAGGCATTTTAAATATAGGTGCCGATAGGCATTCCAGATATGGTTGCCGATAGGGATTTTAAATATAGGTGCTAATAGGCATTTCAGATGTAGTTTCCGATAGGCATTTCAAAAATTGGTGCCGATAGGCATTTCAGATATAGGTGCCGATAGGCATTTCAGATATAGTTGCCGATTGGCATTTTAAAAATAGCTGCCGATAGGCATTTCAGATATAGAAGCCGATAGGTTTTTCAAATATAGGTGTCGATAGGCATTTCAGGTATGGTTGCCGATAGGCATTTCAAATATAGGTGCTGATAGGCATCTGAGATGTAGTTACCGATAGGCATTTCAAAAATAGGTGCCGATAGGCATTTCAGATAGAGTTGCCGATTGGCATTTTAAAAATAGGTGCCGATAGGCATTTTAGATGTAGTTTCCGATAGGCATTTCAGAAATAGGTGCCGACAGGCATTTCAGATATAGGTGCCGATAGGCATATCAGATATAGTTGCCGATAGGCATTTAAAATATAGGTGCCGATAGGCATTTCAAATATAGGTGTCGATAGGCATTTCAGATATAGGTGCCGATAGGCACTTCAGATATAGTTGCCGATTGGCATTTTAAAAATAGGTGCCGATAGGCATTTCAGATATAGAAGCCGATAGGCATTTCAAATATAGGTGCCGATAGGCATTCCAGATATGGTTGCCGATAGGCATTTCAAATATAGGTGCTGATAGGCATTTCAGATGTAGTTTTTGATAGGCATTTCAAAAATAGGTGCCGATAAGCATTTCAGATATAGATGCCGATAGGCACTTCAGATATAGTTGCCGATTGGCATTTTAAAAATAGGTGCCGATAGGCATTTCAGATATAGAAGCCGATAGGCATTTCAAATATAGGTGCCGATAGGCATTCCAGATATGGTTGCCGATAGGCATTTCAAATATAGGTGCTGAAAGGCATTTCAGATGTAGTTTCCGATAGGCATTTCAAAAATAGGTGCCGATAGGCATTTCAGAAATAGGTGCCGATTAGCATTTTAAAAATAGGTGCCAATAGGCATTTCAGATATAGAAGCCGATAGGCATTTCAAATATAAGTGTCGATAGGCATTCCAGATATGGTTGCCGATAGGCATTTCAAATATAGGTGCTGATAGGCATTTCAGATGTAGTTTCCGATAGGCATTTCAAAAATTGGTGCCGATAGGCATTTCAGATATAGGTGCCGACAGGCACTTCAGATATAGTTGCCGATTGGCATTTTAAAAATAGGTGCCGATAGGCATTTCAGATATAGAAGCCGATAGGCATTTCAAATATAGGTGCCGATAGGCATTCCAGATATGGTTGCCATTAAAAATTTTAAATATAGGTGCTGATAGGCATTTTAGATGTAGTTTCCGATAGGCATTTCAAAAATTGATTCCGATAGGCATTTCAGATATAATTGCCGATAGGCATTTCAGATATAGTTGCCGATTGGCATTTTAAAAACAGGTGCCGATAGGCATTTCAGATATAGAAGCCGATAGGTATTTCAAATATAGGTGTCGATAGGCATTTCAGATATGATTGCCGATAGGCATTTCAAATATAGAAGCAGATAGGCATTTCAGATGTTGTTTCCGAAAGGCATTTCAAAAATAGGTGCCGATAGGCATTTCAGATATAGGTGCCGATAGGCATTTCAGATATAGTTGCCGATTAGCATTTTAAAAATAGGTGCCAATGGGCATTTGAGATATAGAAGCCGATAGGCATTTCAAATATAGGTGCCGATAGGCATTCCAGATATGGTTGCCGATAGGCATTTCAAATATAAGTGCTGATAGGCATTTCAGATGTAGTTTCCGATAGGCATTTCAAAAATAGGTACCGATAGGCATTTCAGATATAGGTGCCGAGAGGCATTTCAGATATAGTTGCCAATTGGCATTTTAAAAAAAGGTGTCGATAGGCATTTCAGATATAGAAGCCAATAGGCATTTCAAATATAGGTGCCGATAGGCATTCCAGATATGGTTGCCGATAGGCATTTCAAATATAGGTGCTGATAAGCATTTCAGATGTAGTTTCCGATAGGCATTTCAAAAATTGGTGCCGATAGGCATTTCAGATATAGGTACCGATAGGCATTTGAGATATAGTTGCCGATTGGCATTTTAAAAATAGGTGCCGATAGGCATTTCAGATATAGAAGCCGATAGGTATTTCAAATATAGGTGTGGATAGGCATTTCAGATATGGTTGCCGATGGGCATTTCAAATATAGGTGCTGATAGGCATTTCAGATGTAGTTTCCGATAGGCATTTCAAAAATAGGTGCCGATAGGCATTTCAGATATAGGTGCCGATAGGCATTTCAGATATACTTACCGATTGGCATTTTAAAAATAGGTGCCGATAGGCATTTTAGATGTAGTTTCCGATAGGCATTTCAAAAATAGGTGCCGATAGGCATTTCAGATATAGTTGCCGATAGGCATATCAAATATAGTTGCCGATAGGCATTTAAAATATAAGTGCCGATAAGCATTTCAAATATAGGTGTCGATAGGCATTTCAGATATAAATGCCGAAAGGCATTTCAGATATAGGTGTCGATAGGCATTTCTAATGTGGTTGCCGAAAGGCATTTCAAATATAGGTGCTGATAGGCATTTCAGATGTAGTTTTCGATAGGCATTTCAAAAATAGGTGCCGATAGGCATTTCAGATATAGGTGCCGATAGGCACTTCAGATATAGTTGCCGATTGGCATTTTAAAAATAGGTGCCGATAGGCATTTCAGATATAGAAGCCGATAGGCATTTCAAATATAGGTGCTGATAGGTATTTCAGATGTAGTTTCCGATAGGCATTTCAAAAAAAGTGCCGATAGGCATTTCAGATATAGGTGCCGATAGGCATTACAGATAAAGTTGCCGATTGGCATTTTAAAAATAGGTGCCGATAGGAATTTCAGATATAGAAGCCGATAGGCATTTCAAATATAGGTGCCAAAAGGCATTCCAGATATGGTTGCCGATAGGCATTTCAAATATAGGTGCTGATAGGCATTTGAGATGTAGTTTCCGATAGGCATTTCAAAAATAGGTGCCGATAGGCATTTCAGATATAGGTGCCGATAGGCATTTCAGATATAGTTGCCGATTGGCATTTTAAAAATAGGTGCCGATAGGCATTTCAGATATAGAAGCCGATAGGTATTTCAAATATAGGTGTCGATAGGCATTTCAGATTTGGTTGCCGATAGGCATTTCAAATATTAGTGCTGATAGGCATTTCAGATGTAGTTTCCGATAGGCATTTCAAAAACAAGTGCCGATAGGCATTTCAGATATAGGTGCCGATAGGCATTACAGATATAGTTGCCGATTGGCATTTTAAAAATAGGTGCCGATAGGAATTTCAGATATAGAAGCCGATAGGCATTTCAAATATAGGTGCCAAAAGGCATTCCAGATATGGTTGCCGATAGGCATTTCAAATATAGGTGCTGATAGGCATTTCAGATGTAGTTTCCGATAGGCATTTCAAAAATAGGTGCCGATAGGCATTTCAGATATAGGTGCCGATAGGCATTTCAGATATAGTTGCCGATTGGCATTTTAAAAATAGGTGCCGATAGGCATTTCAGATATAGAAGCCGATAGGCATTTCAAATATAGGTGCCGATAAGCATTCCAGATGTGGTTGCCGATAGGCATTTCAAATATAGGTGCTGATAGGCATTTCAGATGTAGTTTCCGGTAGGCATTTCAAAAATAGGTGCCGATAGGCATTTCAGATATAGGTGCCGATAGGCATTTCAGATATAGTTGCCGATTAGCATTTTAAAAATAGGTGTCGATAGGCATTTCAGATGTAGAAGCCGCTAGGCATTTCAAATATAGGTGCCGATAGGTATTCCAGATATGGTTGCCGATAGGCATTTCAAATATATGTGCTGATAGGCATTCCAGATGTAGTTTCCGATAGGCATTTCAAAAATTGGTGCCGATAGGCATTTCAGATATAGGTGCTGATAGGCATTCCAGATGTAGTTTCCGATAGGCATTTCAAAAATAGGTGCTGATAAGCATTTTAGATATAGAAGCCGATAGGCATTTCAAATATAGGTGCTGATAGGCATTTCAGATGAAGTTTCCGATAGGCATTTCAAAAATAGGTGCCGATAGGCATTTCAGATATAGGTGCCGATAGGCATTTTAGATATAGTTGCCGATTGGCATTTTAAAAATAGGTGCCGATAGGCATTTCAGATATAGAAGCCGATAGGCATTTCAAATATAGGTGCCGATAGGCATTCCAGATATGGTTGCCGATAGGCATTTCAAATATAGGTGCTGATAGGCATTTCAGATGTAGTTTCCGATAGGCATTTCAAAAATAGGTGCCGATACACATTTCATATATAGGTGCCTATAGGCATTTCAGATATAGTTGCCGATAGGCATTTTAAAAATAGGTGCCGATAGGCATTTCAGATATAGAAGCCGATAGGTATTTCAAATATATGTGTCGATAGGCATTTCAGATATGGTTGCCGATAGGCATTTCAAATATAGGTGCTGATAGGCATTTCAGATGTAGTTTCCGATAGGCATTTCAAAAATAGGTGCCGATAGGCATTTCAGATATAGGTGCCGATAGGCATTTCAGGTATAGTTGCCGATTGGCATTTTAAAAATAGGTGTCGATAGGCATTTCAGATATAGAAGCCGATAGGCATTTCAAATATAGGTGCCGATAGGCATTCCAGATATGTTTGCCGATAGGCTTTTCAAATATAGGTGCTGAAAGGCATTTCAGATGTAGTTTCCGATAGGCATTTAAAATATAGGTGCCGATAGGCATTTCAAATATAGGTGTTGATAGGCATTTCAGATATAGGTGCCGATAGGCACTTCAGATATAGTTGCCGATTGGCATTTTAAAAATAGGTGCCGATAGGCATTTCAGATATAGAAGCCGATAGGCATTTCAAATATAGGTGCCGATAGGCATTCCAGATATGGTTGCCGATAAGCATTTCAAATATAGGTGCTGATAGGCATTTCAGATGTAGTTTTTGATAGGCATTTCAAAAATAGGTGCCGATAGGCATTTCAGATATAGGTGCCGATAGGCACTTCAGATATAGTTGCCGATTAGCATTTTAAAAATAGGTGCCGATAGGCATTTCAGATATAGAAGCCGATAGGCATTTCAAATATAGGTGCCGATAGGCATTCCAGATATGGTTGCCGATAGGCATTTCAAATATAGGCGCTGAAAGGCATTTCAGATGTAGTTTCCGATAGGCATTTCAAAAATAGGTGCCGATAGGCATTTCAGATATAGGTGCCGATAAGCATTTTAAAAATAGGTGCCAATAGGCATTTCAGATATAGAAGCCGATAGGCATTTCAAATATAAGTGTCGATAGGCATTCCAGATATGGTTGCCGATAGGCATTTCAAAAATAAGTGCTGATAGGCATTTCAGATGTAGTTTCCGATAGGCATTTCAAAAATAGGTACCGATAGGCATTTCAGATATAGGTGCCGAGAAGCATTTCAGATATAGTTGCCAATTGGCATTTTAAAAAAAGGTGTCAATAGGCATTTCAGATATAGAAGCCAATAGGCATTTCAAATATAGGTGCCGATAGGCATTCCAGATATGGTTGCCGATAGGCATTTCAAATATAGGTGCTGATAGGCATTTCAGATGTAGTTTCCGATAGGCATTTCAAAAATTGGTGCCGATAGGCATTTCAGATATAGGTGCCGATAGGCATTTCAGATATAGTTGCCGATTGGCATTTTAAAAATAGGTGCCGATAGGCATTTTAGATGTAGTTTCCGATAGGCATTTCAAAAATAGGTGCCGATAGGCATTTCAGATATAGGTGCCGATAGGCCTGTCAGATATAGTTGCCGATAGGCATTTAAAATATAGGTGCCGATAGGCATTTCAAATATAGGTGTCGATAGGCATTTCAGATATTAATGCCGAAAGGCATTTCGGATATAGGTGTCGATAGGCATTTCTGATGTGGTTGCCGATAGGCACTTCAAATATAGGTGCTGATAGGCATTTCAGATGTAGTTTTCGATAGGCATTTCAAAAATATGTGCCGATAGGCATTTCAGATATAGGTGCCGATAGGCACTTCAGATATAGTTGCCGATTGGCATTTTAAAAATAGGTGCCGATAGGCATTTCAAATATAGGCGCCGATAGGCATTCCAGATATGGTTGCCGATAAGCATTTCAAATATAGGTTCTGATAGGCATTTCAGATGTAGTTTCCGATAGGCATTTCAAAAATAGGTGCCGATAGGCTTTTCAGATATAAGTGCCGATAGGCATTTCAGATATAGTTGCCGATTGGCATTTTAAAAATAGGTGCCGATAGGCATTTCAGATATAGAAGCCGATAGGCATTTCAAATATAGGTGCCGATAGGCATTCCAGATATGGTTGCCGATAGGCATTTCAAATATAGGTGCTGATAGGCATTTCAGATGTAGTTTCCGATAGGCATTTCAAAAATTGATGCCGATAGGCATTTCAGATATAATTGCCGATAGGCATTTCAGATATAGTTGCCGATTGGCATTTTAAAAACAGGTGCCGATAGGCATTTCAGATATAGAAGCCGATAGGTATTTCAAATATAGGTGTCGATAGGCATTTCAGATATGGTTGCCGATAGGCATTTCAAATATAGAAGCAGATAGGCATTTCAGATGTTGTTTCCGAAAGGCATTTCAAAAATAGGTGCCGATAGGCATTTCAGATATAGGTGCCGATAGGCATTTCAGATATAGTTGCCGATTAGCATTTTAAAAATAGGTGCCAATAGGCATTTGAGATATAGAAGCCGATAGGCATTTCAAATATAGGTGCCGATAGGCATTCCAGATATGGTTGCCGATAGGCATTTCAAATATAGGTGCTGATAAGCATTTCAGATGTAGTTTCCGATAGGCATTTCAAAAATTGGTGCCGATAGGCATTTCAGATATAGGTACCGATAGGCATTTCAGATATAGTTGCCGATTGGCATTTTAAAAATAGGTGCCGATAGGCATTTCAGATATAGAAGCCGATAGGTATTTCAAATATAGGTGTGGATAGGCATTTCAGATATGGTTGCCGATAGGCATTTCAAATATAGGTGCTGATAGGCATTTCAGATGTAGTTTCCGATAGGCATTTCAAAAATAGGTGCCGATAGGCATTTCAGATATAGGTGCCGATAGGCATTTCAGATATACTTACCGATTGGCATTTTAAAAATAGGTGCCGATAGGCATTTTAGATGTAGTTTCCGATAGGCATTTCAAAAATAGGTGCCGATAGGCATTTCAGATATAGGTGCCGATAGGCATATCAAATATAGTTGCCGATAGGCATTTAAAATATAGGTGCCGATAAGCATTTCAAATATAGGTGTCGATAGGCATTTCAGATATAAATGCCGAAAGGCATTTCAGATATAGGTGTCGATAGGCATTTCTGATGTGGTTGCCGATAGGCATTTCAAATATAGGTGCTGATAGGCATTTCAGATGTAGTTTTCGATAGGCATTTCAAAAATAGGTGCCGATAGGCATTTCAGATATAGGTGCCGATAGGCACTTCAGATATAGTTGCCGATTGGCATTTTAAAAATAGGTGCCGATAGGCATTTCAGATATAGAAGCCGATAGGCATTTCAAATATAGGTGCCGATAGGCATTCCAGATATGGTTGCCGATAGGCATTTCAAATATAGGTGCTGATAGGCATTTCAGATGTAGTTTCCGAAAGGCATTTCAAAAATTGGTGCCGATAGGCATTTCAGATATAGTTGCCGATTGGCATTTTAAAAATAGGTGCCAATAGGCATTTCAGATATAGAAGCCGATAGGTATTTCAAATATAGGTGTCGATAGGCATTTCAGATATGGTTGCCGATAGGCATTTCAAATATTAGTGCTGATAGGCATTTCAGATGTAGTTTCCGATAGGCATTTCAAAAACAGGTGCCGATAGGCATTTCAGATATAGGTGCCGATAGGCATTACAGATATAGTTGCCGATTGGCATTTTAAAAATAGTTGCCGATAGGCATTTCAGAAATAGAAGCCGATAGGCATTTCAAATATAGGTGCCGATAGGCATTCCAGATATGGTTGCAGATAGGCATTTCAAATATAGGTGCTGATAGGTATTTCAGATGTAGTTTCCGATAGGCATTTCAAAAAAAGTGCCGATAGGCATTTCAGATATAGGTGCCGATAGGCATTTCAGATATAGTTGCCGATTGGCATTTTAAAAATAGGTGCCGATAGGAATTTCAGATATAGAAGCCGATAGGCATTTCAAATATAGGTGTCAAAAGGCATTCCAGATATGGTTGCCGATAGGCATTTCAAATATAGGTGCTGATAGGCATTTCAGATGTAGTTTCCGATAGGCATTTCAAAAATAGGTGCCGATAGGCATTTCAGATATAGGTGCCGATAGGCATTTCAAATATAGTTGCCGATTGGCATTTTAAAAATAGGTGCCGATAGGCATTTCAGATATAGAAGCCGATAGGCATTTCAAATATAGGTGCCGATAAGCATTCCAGATATGGTTGCCGATAGGCATTTCAAATATAGGTGCTGATAGGCATTTCAGATGTAGTTTCCGATAGGCATTTCAAAAATTGGTGCCGATAGGCATTTCAGATATAGGTGCCGATAGGCATTTCAGATATAGTTGCCGATTGGCATTTTAAAAATAGGTGCCGATAGGCATTTCAGATATAGAAGCCGATAGGTATTTCAAATATAGGTGTCGATGGGCATTTCAGATATGGTTGCCGATAGGCATTTCAAATATAGGTGCTGATAGGCATTTCAGATGTAGTTTCCGGTAGGCATTTCAAAAATAGGTGCCGATAGGCATTTCAGATATAGGTGCCGATAGGCATTTCAGATATAGTTGCCGATTAGCATTTTAAAAATAGGTGTCGATAGGCATTTCAGATATAGAAGCCGGTAGGCATTTCAAATATAGGTGCCGATAGGCATTCCAGATATGGTTGCCGATAGGCATTTCAGATATAGGTGCTGATAGGCATTCCAGATGTAGTTTCCGATAGGCATTTCAAAAATTGGTTCCGATAGGCATTTCAGATATAGGTGCTGATAGGCATTCCAGATGTAGTTTCCTATAGGCATTTCAAAAATAGGTGCCGATAAGCATTTTAGATATAGAAGCCGATAGGCATTTCAAATATAGGTGCTGATAGGCATTTCAGATGTAGTTTCCGATAGGCATTTCAAAAATAGGTGCCGATAGGCATTTCAGATATAGGTGCCGATAGGCATTTTAGATATAGTTGCCGATTGGCATTTTAAAAATAGGTGCCGATAGGCATTTCAGATATAGAAGCCGATAGGCATTTCAAATATAGGTGCCGATAGGCATTCCAGATATGGTTGCCGATAGGCATTTCAAATATAGGTGCTGATAGGCATTTCAGATGTAGTTTCCGATAGGCATTTCAAAAATAGGTGCCGATACACATTTCATATATAGGTGCCGATAGGCATTTCAGATATAGTTGCCGATTTGCATTTTAAAAATAGCTGCCGATAGGCATTTCAGATATAGAAGCCGATAGTTATTTCAAATATATGTGTCGATAGGCATTTCAGATATGGTTGCCGATAGGCATTTCAAATATAGGTGCTGATAGGCATTTCAGATGTAGTTTCCGATAGGCATTTCAAAAATAGGTGCCGATAGGCATTTCAGATATAGGTGCCGATAGGCATTTCAGGTATAGTTGCCGATTGGCATTTTAAAAATAGGTGTCGATAGGCATTTCAGATATAGAAGCCGATAGGCATTTCAAATATAGGTGCCGATAGGCATTCCAGATATGGTTGCCGATAGGCATTTCAAATATAGGTGCTGATAGGCATTCCAGATGTAGTTTCCGATAGGCATTTTAAAAATTGGTGCTGATAGGCATTTCAGATATAGGTGCCGATAGGCATTTCAGATATAGTTACCGATAGGCATTTCAAAAATAGGTGCCGATAGGCATTTCAGATATAGGTGCCGATAGGCATTTCAGATATAGTTGCCGATTGGCATTTTAAAAATAGGTGCCGATAGGCATTTCAAATATAGGTGCCGATAGGCATTCCAGATATGGTTGCCGATAGGCATTTCAAATATAGGTGCCGATAGGCATTTCAGGTATATGTGACGATAGGCATTTCCGATATAGTTGCCAAGTGGCATTTTAAAAATTGGTGCCGATAGGCATTTCAGATATAGAAGCCGATAGGCATTTCAAATATAGGTGCCGATAGGCATTACAGATATGGTTGCCGATAGGCATTTCAAATATAGGTGCTGATAGGCATTTTAGATGTAGTTTTCGATAGGCATTTCAAAAATTGATGCCGATAGGCATTTCAGGTATAGGTGACGATAGGCATTTAAGATATAGTTGCCGATTGGCATTTTTAAAATAGGTGCCGATAGGCATTTCAGATATAGAAGCCGATAGGCATTTCAAATATAGGTGCCGATAGGCATTCCAGATATGGTTGCCGATAGGCATTTCAAATATAAGTGCTGATAGGCATTTTAGATGTAGTTTCCAATAGGCATTTCAAAAATAGGTACCGATAGGCATTTTAGATATAGGTGCCGATAGGTATTTCAGATATAGTTGCCAATTGGCATTTTAAAAATAGGTGTCGATAGGCATTTCAGATATAGAAGCCGATAGGCATTTCAAATAGAGGTGCCGATAGGCATTCCAGATATGGTGGCCGATAGGCATTTCAAATATATATGCTGATAGGCATTTAAGATGTAGTTTCCGATAGGCATTTAAAAAATTGGTGCCGATAGGCATTTCAGATATAGGTGCCGATAGGCATTTCAGATATAGTTGCCGTATGGCATTTTAAAAATAGGTGCCGATAGGCATTTCAGATATAGAAGCGGATAGGTATTTCAAATATAGGTGTCGATAGGCATTTCCTATATGGTTGCTGATAGGCATTTAAAATATAGGTGCTGATAGGCATTTCAGATGTAGTTTCCGATAGGCATTTCAAAAATAGGTGCCGAAAGGCATTTCAGACATAGGTGCCTATAGACATTTCAGATATAGTTGCCGATTAGCATTTTAAAAATAGGTGCCGATAGGCGTTTTAGATGTAGTTTCCGATAGGCATTTCAAAAATAGGTGCCGATAGGCATTTCAGATATAGGTGCCGATAGGCATATCAGATATAGTTGCCGATAGGCATTTAAAATATAGGTGCCGATAGGCATTTCAAATATAGGTGTCGATAGGCATTTCAGATATGGGTGCCGATAGGCATTTCTGATGTGGTTGCCGATAGGCATTTCAAATATAGGTGCTGATAGGCATTTCGGTTGTAGTTTTCGTTAGGCATTTCAAAAATAGGTGCGATAGGCATTTCAGATATAGGTGCCGATAGGCACTTCAGATATAGTTGCCGATTGGCATTTTAAAAATAGGTGCCGATAGGCATTTCAGATATAGAAGCCGATAGGCATTTCAAATATAGGTGCCGATAGGCATTCCAGATATGGTTGCCGATAGGCATTTCAAATATAGGTGCTGATAGGCATTTCAGATGTAGTTTCCGATAGGCATTTCAAAAATAGGTGCCGAATTGCATTTCAGATATAGGTGCCGATAGGCATTTCAGATATAGTTGCCGATTGGCATTTTAAAAATAGGTGCCGATAGGCATCTCAGATATAGAAGCCGATAGGCATTTCAAATATAGGTGTCGATACGCATTTCAGATATGGTTGCCGATAGGCATTTCAAATATTGGTGCTGATAGGCAATTCAGATGTAGTTTCCGATAGGCATTTCAAAAATAGGTGCCGATAGGCATTTCAGATATAGGTGCCGATATGCATTACAGATATAGTTGCCGATTGGCATTTTAAAAATAGGTGCCGATAGGCATTTCAGATATAGAAGCCGATAGGCATTTCAAATATAGGTGCCGATAGGCATTCCAGATATGGTTGCCGATAGGCATTTCAAATATAGGTGCTGATAGGCATTTCAGATGTAGTTTCCGATAGGCATTTCAAAAATAGGTGCCGATAGGCATTTCAGATATAGGTGCCGATGGGCAATTCAGATATAGTTGCCGATTGGCATTTTAAAAATAGGTGCTGATAGGCATTTCAGATATAGAAGCCGATAGGCATTTTATATATAAGTGCCGATAGGCATTGCAGATATGGTTGCCGATAGGCATTTCAAATATAGGTGCTGATAGGCATTTCAGATGTAGTTTCCGAGAGGCATTTCAAAAATAGATGCCGATAGGCATTTCAGATATAGGTGCCGATAGGC
The DNA here is from genome assembly GCA_034508555.1 of Venustoraphidia nigricollis. Taxonomy (NCBI): domain Eukaryota; kingdom Metazoa; phylum Arthropoda; class Insecta; order Raphidioptera; family Raphidiidae; genus Venustoraphidia; species Venustoraphidia nigricollis. The sequence goes on from JAVRKA010000683.1 coordinate 56,353, forward strand.
ATTTCAGATATAGTTGCCGATTGGAATTTTAAAAATAGGTGCCGATAGGCATTTCAGATATAGGTGCCAATAGGCATTTCAGATATAGTTGCCGATTGGCATTTAAAAAATAGGTGCCGATAGGCATTTCAGATGTAGAAGCCGATAGGTATTTCAAATATAGGTGTCGATAGGCATGTCAGATATGGTTGCCGATAGGCATTTTCAAATATAGGTGCCGATAGGCATTTCAGATATAGGTGCCGATAGGCATTTCAGATATTGTTGCCGATTGGCATTTTAAAAATAGGTGTCGATAGGCATTTCAGATATAGAAGCCGATAGGCATTTCAAATATAGGTGCCGATAGGCATTCCAGATATGATTGCCGATAGGCCTTTCAAATATAGGTGCTGATAGGCATTCCAGATGTAGTTTCCGATAGGCATTTTAAAAATTGGTGCTGATAGGCATTTCAGATATAGGTGCCGATAGGCATTTTAGATATAGTTACCGATTGGCATTTTAAAAATAGGTGCCGATAGGCATTTCAGATATAGAAGCCGATAAGTATTTCAAATATAGGTGTCTATCGGCATTTCAGACATGGTTGCCGATAGGCGTTTTAAATATAGGTGCTGATAGGCATTTCAGATGTAGTTTCCGATAGGCATTTCAAAAATAGGTGCCGATAGGCATTTCAGATATAGGTGCCGATAGGCATTTCAGATATAGTTGCCGATTGGCATTTTAAAAATAGGTGCCGATAGGCATTTCAAAAATAGGTGCCGATAGGCATTTCAGGTATAGGTGACGATAGGCATTTCCGATATAGTTGCCAATTGGCATTTTAAAAATAGGTGCCGATAGGCATTTCAGATATTGAAGCCGATAGGCATTTCAAATATAGGTGCCGATAGGCATTACAGATATGTTTGCCGATAGGCATTTCAAATATAGGTGCTGATAGGCATTTTAGATGTAGTTTCCGATAGGCATTTCAAAAATAGGTACCGATAGGCATTTCAGATATAGGTGCCGATAGGTATTTCAGATATAGTTGCCAATTGGCATTTTAAAAATAGGTGTCGGTAGGCATTTCAGATATAGAAGCCGATAGGCATTTCAAATATAGGTGCCGATAGGCATTCCAGATAATGTGGCCGATAGGCATTTCAAATATAGGTGCTGATAGGCATTTAAGATGTAGTTTCCGATAGGCATTTCAAAAATTGGTGCCGATAGGCATTTCAGATATAGGTGCCGATACGCATTTCAGATATGGTTGCCGATAGGCATTTCAAATATTGGTGCTGATAGGCAATTCAGATGTAGTTTCCGATAGGCATTTCAAAAATAGGTGCCGATAGGCATTTCAGATATAGGTGCCGATATGCATTACAGATATAGTTGCCGATTGGCATTTTAAAAATAGGTGCCGATAGGCATTTCAGATATAGAAGCCGATAGGCATTTCAAATATAGGTGCCGATAGGCATTCCAGATATGGTTGCCGATAGGCATTTCAAATATAGGTGCTGATAGGCATTTCAGATGTAGTTTCCGATAGGCATTTCAAAAATAGGTGCCGATAGGCATTTCAGATATAGGTGCCGATGGGCAATTCAGATATAGTTGCCGATTGGCATTTTAAAAATAGGTGCTGATAGGCATTTCAGATATAGAAGCCGATAGGCATTTTATATATAAGTGCCGATAGGCATTGCAGATATGGTTGCCGATAGGCATTTCAAATATAGGTGCTGATAGGCATTTCAGATGTAGTTTCCGAGAGGCATTTCAAAAATAGATGCCGATAGGCATTTCAGATATAGGTGCCGATAGGCATTTCAGATATAGTTGCCGATTGGAATTTTAAAAATAGGTGCCGATAGGCATTTCAGATATAGGTGCCAATAGGCATTTCAGATATAGTTGCCGATTGGCATTTAAAAAATAGGTGCCGATAGGCATTTCAGATGTAGAAGCCGATAGGTATTTCAAATATAGGTGTCGATAGGCATGTCAGATATGGTTGCCGATAGGCATTTCAAATATAGGTGCCGATAGGCATTTCAGATATAGGTGCCGATAGGCATTTCAGATATTGTTGCCGATTGGCATTTTAAAATAGGTGTCGAATAGGCATTTCAGATATAGAAGCCGATAGGCATTTCAAATATAGGTGCCGATAGGCATTCCAGATATGATTGCCGATAGGCCTTTCAAATATAGGTGCTGATAGGCATTCCAGATGTAGTTTCGATAGGCATTTTAAAAATTGGTGCTGATAGGCATTTCAGATATAGGTGCCGATAGGCATTTTAGATATAGTTACCGATTGGCATTTTAAAAATAGGTGCCGATAGGCATTTCAGATATAGAAGCCGATAAGTATTTCAAATATAGGTGTCTATCGGCATTTCAGACATGGTTGCCGATAGGCGTTTTAAATATAGGTGCTGATAGGCATTTCAGATGTAGTTTCCGATAGGCATTTCAAAAATAGGTGCCGATAGGCATTTCAGATATAGGTGCCGATAGGCATTTCAGATATAGTTGCCGATTGGCATTTTAAAAATAGGTGCCGATAGGCATTTCAAAAATAGGTGCCGATAGGCATTTCAGGTATAGGTGACGATAGGCATTTCCGATATAGTTGCCAATTGGCATTTTAAAAATAGGTGCCGATAGGCATTTCAGATATTGAAGCCGATAGGCATTTCAAATATAGGTGCCGATAGGCATTACAGATATGTTTGCCGATAGGCATTTCAAATATAGGTGCTGATAGGCATTTTAGATGTAGTTTCCGATAGGCATTTCAAAAATAGGTACCGATAGGCATTTCAGATATAGGTGCCGATAGGTATTTCAGATATAGTTGCCAATTGGCATTTTAAAAATAGGTGTCGGTAGGCATTTCAGATATAGAAGCCGATAGGCATTTCAAATATAGGTGCCGATAGGCATTCCAGATAATGTGGCCGATAGGCATTTCAAATATAGGTGCTGATAGGCATTTAAGATGTAGTTTCCGATAGGCATTTCAAAAATTGGTGCCGATAGGCATTTCAGATATAGGTGCCGATAGGCATTTCAGATATAGTTGCCGTATGGCATTTTAAAAATAGGTGCCGATAGGCATTTCAGATATAGAAGCCGATAGGTATTTCAAATATAGGTGTCGATAGGCATTTCCTATATGGTTGCCGATAGGCATTTAAAATATAGGTGCTGATAGGCATTTCAGATGTAGTTTCCGATAGGCATTTCAAAAATAGGTGCCGATAGGCATTTCAGACATAGGTGCCTATAGACATTTCAGATATAGTTGCCGATTGGCATTTTAAAAAAAGGTGCCGATAGGTGTTTTAGATGTAGTTTCCGATAGGCATTTCAAAAATAGGTGCCGATAGGCATTTCAGATATAGGTGCCGATAGGCATATCAAATATAGTTGCCGATAGGCATTTAAAATATAGGTGCCGATAAGCATTTCAAATATAGGTGTCGATAGGCATTTCAGTTATAAATGCCGAAAGGCATTTCAGATATAGGTGTCGATAGGCATTTTTGATGTGGTTGCCGATAGGCATTTCAAATATAGGTGCTGATAGGCATTTCAGATGTAGTTTTCGATAGGCATTTCAAAAATAGGTGCCGATAGGCATATCAGATATAGGTGCCGATAGGCACTTCAGATATAGTTGCCGATTGGCATTTTAAAAATAGGTGCCGATAGGCATTTCAGATATAGAAGCCGATAGGCATTTCAAATATAGGTGCCGGTAGGCATTCCAGATATGGTTGCCGATAGGCATTTCAAATATAGGTGCTGATAGGCATTTCAGATGTAGTTTCCGATAGGCATTTCAAAAATTGGTGCCGATAGGCATTTCAGATATAGGTGCCGATAGGCATTTCAGATATAGTTGCCGATTGGCATTTTAAAAATAGGTGCCGATAGGCATTTCAGATATAGAAGCCGATAGGTATTTCAAATATGGGTGTCGATAGGCATTTCAGATTTGGTTGCCGATAGGCATTTCAAATATTAGTGCTGATAGGCATTTCAGATGTAGTTTCCGATAGGCATTTCAAAAACAGGTGCCGATAGGCATTTCAGATATAGGTGCCGATAGGCATTACAGATATAGTTGCCGATTGGCATTTTAAAAATAGTTGCCGATAGGCATTTCAGATATAAAAGCCGATAGGCATTTCAAATATAGGTTCCGATAGGCATTCCAGATATGGTTGCAGATAGGCATTCCAAATATAGGTGCTGATAGGTATTTCAGATGTAGTTTCCGATAGGCATTTCAAAAAAAGTGCCGATAGACATTTCAGATATAGGTGCCGATAGGCATTTCAGATATAGTTGCCGATTGGCATTTTGAAAATAGGTGCCGATAGGAATTTCAGATTTAGAAGCCGATAAGCATTTCAAATATAGGTGCCAAAAGGCATTCCAGATATGGTTGCCGATAGGCATTTCAAATATAGGTGCTGATAGGCATTTCAGATGTAGTTTCCGATAGGCATTTCAAAAATAGGTGCCGATAGGCATTTCAGATATAGGTGCCGATAGGCATTTCAGATATAGTTGCCGATTGGCATTTTAAAAATAGGTGCCGATAGGCATTTCAGATATAGAAGCCGATAGGCATTTCAAATATAGGTGCCGATAAGCATTCCAGATGTGGTTGCCGATAGGCATTTCAAATATAGGTGCTGATAGGCATTTCAGATGTAGTTTCCGATAGGCATTTCAAAAATTGGTGCCGATAGGCATTTCAGGTATAGGTGACGATAGGCATTTCCGATATAGTTGCCAATTGGCATTTTAAAAATAGGTGCCGATAGGCATTTCAGATATAGAAGCCGATAGGCATTTCAAATATAGGTGCCGATAGGCATTACAGATATGGTTGCCGATAGGCATTACAGATATGGTTGCCGATAGGCATTTCAAATATAGGTGCTGATAGGCATTTTAGATGTAGTTTCCGATAGGCATTTCAAAAATTGATGCCGATAGGCATTTCAGGTATAGGTGACGATAGGCATTTCAGATATAGTTGCCGATTGGCATTTTAAAAATAGGTGCCGTTAGGCATTTCGGATATAGAAGCCGATAGGCATTTCAAATATAGGTGCCGATAGGCATTCCAATATAGTTGCCGATAGGCATTTCAAATATAAGTGCTGATAGGCATTTCAGATGTAGTTTCCGATAGGCATTCAAAAATAGGTACCGATAGGCATTTCAGATATAGGTGCCGATAGGTATTTCAGATATAGTTGCCAATTGGCATTTTAAAAATAGGTGTCGATAGGCATTTCAGATATAGAAGCCGATAGGCATTTCAAATATAGGTGCCGATAGGAATTCCAGATATGGTGGCCGATAGGCATTTCAAATATAGGTGCTGATAGGCATTTAAGATGTAGTTTCCGATAGGCATTTCAAAAATTGGTGCCGATAGGCATTTCAGATATAGGTGCCGATAAGCATTTCAGATATAGTTGCCGTATGGCATTTTGAAAATAGGTGCCGATAGGCATTTCAGATATAGAAGTCGATAGGTATTTCAAATATAGGTGTCGATAGGCATTTCCTATATGGTTGCCGATAGGCATTTAAAATATAGGTGCTGATAGGCATTTCAGATGTAGTTTCCGATAGGCATTTCAAAAATAGGTGCCGATAGGCATTTCAGACATAGGTGCCTATAGACATTTCAGATATAGTTGCCGATTGGCATTTTAAAAATAGGTGCCGATAGGGGTTTTAGATGTAGTTTCCGATAGGCATTTCAAAAATAGGTGCCGATAGGCATTTCAGATATAGGTGCCGATAGGCATATCAGATATAGTTGCCGATAGGCATTTAAAATATAGGTGCCGATAGGCATTTCAAATATAGGTGCTGATAGGCATTTCAGATGTAGTTTCCGATAGGCATTTCAAAAATAGGTGCCGATAGGCATTTCAGATATAGGTGCCGATAGGCATTTCAGATATAGTTGCCGACTGGCATTTTAAAAATAGGTGTCGATAGGCATTTCAGATATAGAAGCCGATAGGCATTTCAAATATAGGTGCCGATAGGCATTCCAGATATGGTTGCCGATAGGCATTTCAAATATAGGTGCTGATAGGCATTTTAGATGTAGTTTCCGATAGGCATTTCAAAAATTGATGCCGATAGGCATTTTAGATATAGGTGCCGATAGGCATTTCAGATATAGTTGCCGATTGGCATTTTAAAAACAGGTGCCGATAGGCATTTCAGATATGGAAGCCGATAGGTATTTCAAATATAGGTGTCGATAGGCATTTCAGATATGGTTGCCGACAGGCATTTCAAATATAGGAGCAGATAGGCATTTCAGATGTAGTTTCCGAAAGGCATTTCAAAAATAGGTGCCGATAGGCATTTCAGATATAGGTGCCGATAGGCATTTCAGATATAGTTGCTGATTGGCATTTTAAAAATAGGTGCCGATAGGCTTCAGATATAGAAGCCGATAGGCATTTCAAATATAGGTGCCGATAGGCATTCCAGATATGGTTGCCGATAGGCATTTCAAATATAAGTGCTGATAGACATTTCAGATGTAGTTTCCGATAGGCATTTCAAAAATAGGTACCGATAGGCATTTCAGATATAGGTGCCGATAGGCATTTCAGATATAGTTGCCAATTGGCATTTTAAAAATGGGTGTCGATAGGCATTTCCGATATAGAAGCCGATAGGCATTTCAAATATAGGTGCCGATAGGCATTCCAGATATGGTTGCCGATAGGGATTTCAAATATAGGTGCTAATAGGCATTTCAGATGTAGTTTCCGATAGGCATTTCAAAAATTGGTGCCGATAGGCATTTCAGATATAGGTGCCGATAGGCATTTCAGATATAGTTGCCGATTGGCATTTTAAAAATAGCTGCCGATAGGCATTTCAGATATAGAAGCCGATAGGTTTTTCAAATATAGGTGTCGATAGGCTTTTCAGGTATGGTTGCCGATAGGCATTTCAAATATAGGTGCTGATAGGCATCTGAGATGTAGTTACCGATAGGCATTTCAAAAATAGGTGCCGATAGGCATTTCAGATAGAGTTGCCGATTGGCATTTTAAAAATAGGTGCCGATAGGCATTTTAGATGTAGTTTCCGATAGGCATTTCAGAAATAGGTGCCGACAGGCATTTCAGATATAGGTGCCGATAGGCATATCAGATATAGTTGCCGATAGGCATTTAAATATAGGTGCCGATAGGCATTTCAAATATAGGTGTCGATAGGCATTTCAGATATAGGTGCCGATAGGCACTTCAGATATAGTTGCCGATTGGCATTTTAAAAATAGGTGCCGATAGGCATTTCAGATATAGAAGCCGATAGGCATATCAAATATAGGTGCCGATAGGCATTCCAGATATGGTTGCCGATAGGCAATTCAAATATAGGTGCTGATAGGCATTTCAGATGTAGTTTTTGATAGGCATTTCAAAAATACGTGCCGATAGGCATTTCAGATATAGGTGCCGATAGGCACTTCAGATATAGTTGCCGATTGGCATTTTAAAAATAGGTGCCGATAGGCATTTAAGATATAGAAGCCGATAGGCATTTCAAATATAGGTGCCGATAGGCATTCCAGATATGGTTGCCGATAGGCATTTCAAATATAGGTGCTGAAAGGCATTTCAGATGTAGTTTCCGATAGGCATTTCAAAAATAGGTGCCGATAGGCATTTCAGATATAGGTGCCGATTAGCATTTTAAAAATAGGTGCCAATAGGCATTTCAGATATAGAAGCCGATAGGCATTTCAAATATAAGTGTCGATAGGCATTCCAGATATGGTTGCCGATAGGCATTTCAAAAATAAGTGCTGATAGGCATTTCAGATGTAGTTTCCGATAGGCATTTCAAAAATAGGTGCCGATAGGCATTTCAGATATAGGTGCCGATAGGCATTTCAGGTATAGTTGCCGATTGGCATTTTAAAAATAGGTGTCGATAGGCATTTCAGATATAGAAGCCGATAGGCATTTCAAATATAGGTGCCGATAGGCATTCCAGATATGGTTGCCGATAGGCTTTTCAAATATAGGTGCTGAAAGGCATTTCAGATGTAGTTTCCGATAGGCATTTAAAATATAGGTGCCGATAGGCATTTCAAATATAGGTGTCGATAGGCATTTCAGATATAGGTGCCGATAGGCACTTCAGATATAGTTGCCGATTGGCATTTTAAAAATAGGTGCCGATAGGCATTTCAGATATAGAAGCCGATAGGCATTTCAAATATAGGTGCCGATAGGCATTCCAGATATGGTTGCCGATAGGCATTTCAAATATAGGTGCTGATAGGCATTTCAGATGTAGTTTTTGATAGGCATTTCAAAAATAGGTGCCGATAGGCATTTCAGATATAGGTGCCGATAGGCACTTCAGATATAGTTGCCGATTAGCATTTTAAAAATAGGTGCCGATAGGCATTTCAGATATAGTTGCCGATTGGCATTTTAAAAATAGGTGCCGATAGGCATTTCAAAAATAGGTGCCGATAGGCATTTCAGGTATAGGTGACGATAGGCATTTCCGATATAGTTGCCAATTGGCATTTTAAAAATAGGTGCCGATAGGCATTTCAGATATTGAAGCCGATAGGCATTTCAAATATAGGTGCCGATAGGCATTACAGATATGTTTGCCGATAGGCATTTCAAATATAGGTGCTGATAGGCATTTTAGATGTAGTTTCCGATAGGCATTTCAAAAATAGGTACCGATAGGCATTTCAGATATAGGTGCCGATAGGTATTTCAGATATAGTTGCCAATTGGCATTTTAAAAATAGGTGTCGATAGGCATTTCAGATATAGAAGCCGATAGGCATTTCAAATATAGGTGCCGATAGGCATTCCAGATAATGTGGCCGATAGGCATTTCAAATATAGGTGCTGATAGGCATTTAAGATGTTGTTTCCGATAAGCATTTCAAAAATTGGTGCCGATAGGCATTTCAGATATAGGTGCCGATAGGCATTTCAGATATAGTTGCCGTATGGCATTTTAAAAATAGGTGCCGATAGGCATTTCAGATATAGAAGCCGATAGGTATTTCAAATATAGGTGTCGATAGGCATTTCCTATATGGTTGCCGATAGGCATTTAAAATATAGGTGCTGATAGGCATTTCAGATGTAGTTTCCGATAGGCATTTCAAAAAAT
>JAVRKA010000684.1:0-65371 GCA_034508555.1 Venustoraphidia nigricollis
CCGAAATCGGTCAAATGGCAATTTTTGTGCCGATATGTGGTTTTCGTCAATCGACATTTCACAAAAATCGAGCTCTAGACTCGTAGGGCACTTTTTCTCTATCTGGTCTGGAAATAGGGAAAACTGTCAAAATCAAGCAATTTTGGACACCCTGTACATTAAAGTATACATTATAATAAAATTAAACGCATTATGTCAAAGAACACTAGAGTGTGAAATCAAATGTGACGTTTCACTATGCTAGACACTTTAAAAAACCCAAAAACTTACACGTACTGGTAGAAAATTATATCAGTATGGCCATTTTAATTAGCATATTTTATTGATGTAATTCGAATGTTGACACACCGGTGAGAAACAGTAACAATTTGACGATTGCGAAGTTTTTTATCCGATCAACTTGCTTTTAAAACTTTAAAACTCATAAACACAAATGCGGGTGGAAAACCATAAATGTGACAAATTGAATACTCAGCGTCCATTGTCTTTAAATTCTCACTATGTATAACTAATGTTGTTTAAAAATTCGTGCTTCCATTTAGAAATCGGCGATATTGTCGAAACGTAACAATTATTAAAATACTGCGCAATATTATCTTTCAAATCGCTTTTGATTGACTTAATTTTCTATTACCGTGTATCTCACATTTTAACCCATCCCTAGAAAATAAGCCATGCACGGTTTTTGAAGTTTCTTAAAATATAAGCCATACCTCGAAAATAAGCCATGTTTTTTTTTCAATTTCAAGGAGGTACCTTTACAGTTCAATAAGGTTCTTTATTCTTTTCCGATCTACAATGTTTACAAAATAATACTCGACAACTACCTATACTCACATATTCTATCTACATAACTATCTATCTTGTTCTTGCTTTTGAGGTAAATTTTAATCATAACTTACTGTCTGTACTTTTGAGGCGATAGGTCGACAAATTCAAGTCAAGTACAAATCAAAAATATATAAGCCATCCCTTGAAAATAGGCCATGGTACGAATTTTAAGAAAAAAAAAATATATAAACAAACTAAAAACGTTCAATATATTCTACAAACAAACGATAATATTGTACAATATTAAATATATTGCAAAATATTGTAGTATCTAAGGGACTGTTATTTAGATCTGCAATTTAACCATGATATGCATTTTAATCTGCCTATTTCAAGTAAATATGACGTAGTTTAATAAATATATAGTGTAACAGTCTAATAGCCCTAAATTAAAATAATGTTTTGAGCCTATGTAAATTTTTTCAAATAAATGTATTTATTAATGACAATTTTGACGAACAAGTAAGAAACACGAAATGGTTGGTAACATTCATGTGTAGCGTGTGGCCGACGAAGGGACAGCTATTGCACCTATCGCGTGTACGAGCCTGCTTTTTCAGATCTATAGTTTAACCATGATACGCGTTTTTGAATACTATGTAGTTTAATAAGTATGTAGGTATAGTTATTTCATTTACTTATAAAAGTAAACCGTTGATATTTCAATTATAATTTATATCTGTAATTAAAAAATACAGTGCGAAAGGACATTGGAAATTTAAAAAATCTGTAAGCAAGAATCATTTATAATAGCTGCGTACAACCCAAAGCATTGCAGCGTGTGCTACCGTTCTAGCAAGTAAAAATTTGAAACTGTTTAACCGTGCATCTGTAGAAGTTAGTATTATAAATATAATTTAACAGTTAAAAAATATGAATAATTCATTCGAAAACTGTAAAAACTGTGATGCTGATTTGTAAAAGAAACATGTGTTTTTAAACAATTATAACTGATATTTTTGTGTTTAAGATCTAACCGTGCTTCTTTACAAGTTATTATTGTTAATATAAAAGTGAAAAAAGTAACATGACCAATTCATCTGAAAACGTTAAAAATTGTGGTGTCAGTTCGTTAAAGAAACTTGTGCAATTAAACAATGATAAAGAGACTATAATGTCTAAAATCGGAAAGCTCAATGAACGTAGGAATTTATTGTATAAATTGTTCAATACAATATTTTCCAAATAAACGAGAATGTTGTACAATATTAAGTATAATTCTAAATATTGTAGTATCTAAGTGCTTCTTCAGACCTGTAGTTTAATCATGATACGCATTTCATTCTGCGTATGTATAGGTGAATACGTTTAATAAGTATGTAGGTAATTATAGTTATTTCATTTACTCACAAAAAGTAAACCGTTGATATTTAAATTATGATTTATATCTGCAATAAAAAACAGTGCGAAAGGACATTAAAAATTTAAAAAATCTATAAGCAAGAATAATTCATAACAGTTGCATAATATATATCAGCCGATGCATTGAAACGTGTGCTACCGTTCTAGCAAGTAAAAATTTAAAATTGCTTGACAACGCTTCTGTAGGAGTTAGTATTATAAATATAATTTTAAAATTAAAAAACATGAATAAAACATTTGTAATCTGTGGAAATGGTGATGCTGATTTGTAAAAGAAACGTGTATTTAAACAATTATAACTGAGATTTTTGTGTTTAAGATCTAACCGTACTTCTTTACAAGTTAATATCGTTAATATAAAAGTGAAAAAAATAACATGAATAATTCATCTGAGAACTGTAAAAATTGTGGTGTCAGTTCGTTAAAGAAACTTGTGTAATTAAACAATGATAAAAATTGCGCGGGGACTAAAAGAACCAACAATAACATTCTATCCAATTAACAATTGATAGGGGCTTAAAAGAAACACGATTAAGTGAAATTAAATGTATATATTGTTGATCAATGTATTAAAATCAAAGTTTTTGACGGCATGATACATATTTTCTTCTTTAACTGGAAATCTGTTTCCAAGTTCAGATTAAAATTATAGTTATCTAAACTTACTGCCGAATTTTTAATATAATGTGTCCTATTTTTCTGGCGTGAAAGAAAAATAAAAATTACCTATTCCCGAACTGTTGGCATGGATATGACATTTGGATTGTTTGAGAACCTGAGTCTATTAACAAAGTTGATTTCAAATAGACTTTTTTATTAGATCAAAACCTCGAATAATTGTTAAATTTGTGTTAAATTTGCACTGTCTAATAAATAGTAATATGCATTATTAAACGTTATAAAAAATAAATTAGACGCGTAATTTTGTAAAACAGAACCAACAAAAATAGTAATTTTGGTTTGATAGACGAAGAATATGTAACAATATGAGTAATATGACAAATTTAAACATAATTCTTGTAACCATATAATATAGTAAACAAATATTCGAAAAAATTAACCAGAAATAAAATTAATTGTGATAGTGTTAAAACTAATAAAATATACGAATTATAAAGATTTATAAATGTTCTCAGTTCATGCCAAGGCAATTATTTCTGCGTCTCGCCAAGTATCTTGACCTACCGTAATAACGTGGAAATAGAGGATAGAGTAGAATCAAAATTGTTTTTTTAAACTTATTTCGTACAGTCTTAATAAATCCTAAATTACAGAGTCAGTACTACCTACCAAATCACTGAATTTTTGTTACCCCGAAGTTATAAATAGTTTCGAGTCTATATGAATTTTTTGAAATAAATGTATTTTAATAGTGTGAATTTGACAAACAAGCAATAGACACGATTTTCTTGCCAACATTTGGTGTATAATTTGATCGACAAAGAGGCGTTTGTCACTAGACTCGCGATTTTGAAAGTGCACCGATAACGAGATAAATGTGTGACCGTTAATTTTGATGCGACAATAAAATAGATTGTTGAAGACTGCTTGGGACAGCTGTTGTTGATTTGATTGTTGTTTTGGAGTTATTTTGTGACGATAGTCAATTGTTGGTCGCTTGAATGGTGCTAATTTTTTTGGATATTGAATTTTATTCTTGTTGTCTAGGACCTAGGGTTATTGCTATTCTTGCCTGTTTTAGTTGACGTTAGTAGAATGGCGTTCTGATCGCCAAATAGGAAATAATAAGGAATGTTCGATCTGTGCGTGGAATCATGATATAATTATCTCTATTCATTTCTTACATGTTTTTTTTATTCCTCACCAATGGTTAAATTTTGCCTTATTTTCTCGACAAATGCCATATCCGAACATCTGCGATCGGAAATTGTAGAATTCTAGAAAGAAAACATTAATTGTTTTTAGTGTGTTCAGTGGCGTCCCATTTATATATTTTGCCTGTGTTGAAATTGTTTATTATTTTGTTAATAATTTTATATTCGTTATTATTTATTGCCGTTATTTATTTCTATTTTACTCTTATTATTGGCGTACTACCTTCGCAATCGTTTAAATTTTAAATTGAATAAGGCTGTCGCCTTTCTGGATACAGGTTCAAGTATTCTGTTTGAGCCCACGTGGTATTTTTGTTACGCCGAATGTATGCGCAAAAATAGCCTGTTTCTCCAAATTTGAGAATGCTTGAGCCATCTTAGAGAGTAAATCAAACAAAATGAATTAGCAAAACTGTAGCGATCGCTCGACAGATTGTTAACCTGTCGATATGTATTTGTTTCAACAAATTTTGTTTTACACGGCACACTTTGATAACGCCAAAAAGCTATTTTGGTCATTTTTGAAGCTTCTGTTTAGTTTAGATATAGGATATGCTATGTCAAATTATTCAGAAAAATAAGTAGAATTCGAATATCTGAAAATCAAAAATGCCGTCCATAAGAAAAACCAAAGTTCATGTCAATATCTCATTATGTAGTGGAAATAAAAAAATTAAACCTACGCCACTGAAAAGAGCTTAGAAAGTTATCAAATAATGGTTAATGAAATTTTCAAATATCGTCATAAATAAAAAGTTATGGCCAGTTTTCATAAATGACAATTTTCACTATTTTCTGAATAAATTCATAGGGTGTCAAAATTCAATTGTTTTTTCGACGGGACGTTAATGAGCCCAATTTTCTGCACTACTTTGCCCATTTAACCGACTTTCTATCTCCACTAATAACAAAGTTACCCATGTTAGCCAAAGTTCGGTGAGACACACTGTATATAAATGCCGCAAGAAGCCTATTTAAAGTGGGCGTAATCGGGCCATTTTAAGTGTAGTTTTTAGGGGTTGAAAAGCGTTTTTGGGCCCCAAAATACCGAAAAAATTCTCAGAATCGTTTCAAAATTGACATTTAACCCTCCAGTAGTAATTAAAAAGTGTCCGTAAAATTTTAATAAAATCGGCCCGACAGGACCGGACTTACAAATTTTATGAAAACACTAGTTTGCAGATAGCGGATTATTTACTGAAAGGTATATATAACTTGGTATAGAAGTTCGATTGATAATAATATTGCAATTAAGAAAAAAAAATGTTATTTTAAGGGTTGTATTAAGGAGTCAAATTTTTTTTTTTTGCCCAACAATCATCTTAAATTCACATAATAAAGCCACACGGCCTCTATTAGCAAATACACTATATTGTCGGCAGGGTTTTGGCACTGCGACTCGGGTTTTTTTAGGTTTCTTGTTAGATTATCAACGTTAAGAATCAGCAGTACTGTAATATTTTTCTGTAATAAAAATTGGCAAACAATGCATTGATGAACTTGATTCCATTGTTTGACAACTATTTTTGGTGATCCGAAACAATTAAATACATAATTCGCAATTTATTAATAGACGCTTATCTGTACTTACTGTGAATCCACAATTATAAAAAAAAATATTCAAAAAAAGTCCCAAGAAATCTAGATGTATTCTTGACTATGGTTTTTCCGGTCATAGCCAAAAAATGAGTTTGTTATGGACCGAATTACTGGCCTTTTGGGGTGAAAAATGAAATTTTTTTACTTCTACTTAAATTGTGTTTGTTATTTTGTTTTAATTGTCGTGTGGTCTGTGGTATTTATGTCTGCTATGTTTATTATTATTTTTTTTTTTTTTTGGAAGCCAAATTCTATATCGGCTTACAATATTTCAAACCACGACACAACGCCGCTGAGTTAGTTAGCCGGAGATTTTGTGTGTTTGAATTTTAACATTTTTTCTAATTATTTAAAGGTGATTATGAAGTAAACATCCATAATCGCAGGAGTATAATATAATAGTATAATATATATATATATATATATATATAATATATATATAATATATATATAATATATGAACCGAATTACTGGCCTTCGTGAGACACCAATCACGAGATTTGGTGATAGGTTGCTGTTGCCTCTTTGTCAAATTCAGAGTAATTTTCCTCACTTGATAGTTGATACAAAGCGTATTGATTAGTTATATATGTATTTGAATTTTTGTGTGTTATTTTAAACTGCGAATAGAATCGATATTGTTTTTTTCGGACTTGAGTTTAGTTTTTTGGAGGATCTATTAAAGCTGTATTGTTCCTGTTTTCGCTATTACACCTGAATTTCCGTTATCTTCACGACTGAATTATTTCCGTTCCCGAAAATTAACCCGTTTTCCTGGAAATCCATTTTTGTTGGTTGTTCGATTGTCGTGCACTGTTGCTAGGGCCTGTTATAAGAAATATTATCTGGAATAGGAATTTTGTTCTGTTGATTAGGGAATCAAATTTTCCGTGTGTCCATTTTCTAAAACCACTGTAGGAGTTTTCGCTAGGTTTTGGTGGAATAAAATTCTGGAATTTTGGGAATAAAACTATCTATTCTACAATATCAAATTGACCGATTTAAGCTGCGTTATTGACAATTTGATATCGAACAACTATATGTGTTGATTTTATAGGAACGTTTCTTTCTACCGAATATCCTGGATTTCTTATGAGTGATCCTGTGGGATTACTGAAGTTTATTGGTTGTGATTGAGAACAGAATTTTGAATTTAAATTACAGTTAGTTATGTTAACGTTTTATATTGCAGTGTTATTAGTGTAACGCTTTCCGTGGTGCTGACCGTTTTGACCCGAAAGCGTACAACTTCCTCGAATTTGGTACGAGGGTAATTTGTCTAAAGTTATTTATTACCAATGAACGCTAAATTTCTTTAATATTTTTGCAGGATAACTTTTATATAGGAACTTCGTTTTTTTTTCTTTCATCAAAACAACACTTTTCAAAATTACAACAAAATATATAATTTATTAAATATTAATTAATTGTGAAATTTATACAAATATGTAAATAAATCAGTTTTCAAATAATTTTTCTTAATTCTAAATCGCATAAATATAATATATAATTGGATTCCTTATTTTATTAACTTCAATTTCAAAAGAAAAAAATGCCAAAATCACTTTTAATGCTTATAAAATTTTCAAATATTCAAAGTTTTATTTCTATATTTAATTTCAAAATTTTATTTATTCAGTTGAGTTCTTATCAATTTATAATTTTCTATATAGATTAGTTTGTGAAAATAGTCCTTATGACAATGTATGTAGTAAGTTTTACTTTTAATAATTTATTATCATTTATATAATTTTTCAATTTTCAAAATCATTTTAAGTGCAAACTTCAATATTCTTTCTTCATTTCAATGGCATCTTAATGCATCTTACGTCTCTCAAAATTCAATTAATTTTATAATTATCAATAATTTGCGGATTTGCACGTGGATGAGTTTATCCATGCGTGTCAAAGTCCTTTTAATAAATTTTTTATAATATAAATTCCAATAATTTCAATTTTTTATAAATTCAATACTTCATAAACCAGCCAGTTTTGGTCAAAAAAAAAATATAATAATTTTTTAATCAATTTCTTTTAATCAACGTTTAATGTATTTTTCAACAATTTAAATATTTAAGAATATTGAAGCTTTCCCTTTTTTTTCATCTTATCATAATATCTTTACTTATAAATAATATTCGATCATTTTTTAAACTTTTAGCATTGCTAAAAAAATCAGACTACTTTTGTTCATTCAAATTTTACTAGTGTTTAATTATGTGAATAAATGTTTTTTCTGAATTTGTTCAACTTTATGATTTTAATATGCATTTTTATATTTTTTATATATCAATTTTATATATACTTTGAAATTTGTGTAATATTATTGGATTGACATTTTCTATCTCCAAATTTATTCGTGAATCAAATATATTCCTTTCATAAATTTTATATAATAAATTCTTTGCAACATAAATCTATTCTTCTTATCAATTTTTAATATTTAAACTTTAAAAGGATTTTTGCGAGGTAATACCTCACTGCAAAAACCTGTTCGAGGAATAGCAAAGCATACGTTAATTAGTGTTTCCCCATTTAAATATTAGATTTTCACAATGACATCCAGTTGTGGAAATCTAACAATGATTCTAATGATTTAAATTTTTATTATTTTTCGTTTTTCCTTTTTCATCGCTTTCTGAGTAAATTAGATTTCTTTTTGTCATGTTTCAAACAACCAATTTTTTCAATGAAATTTTATCTGATTTTAAAATGAATTTAAATTGTCAAAAAAAATGTATTTGATTCGGATTCCGTATAATTGTCTTTTACAAATTTACAGTTCACATGAATCTTTCATAGAGAAAGAATAACCTGCTATAAATATTCAGAACTTTTACGTTAAAAGAATACCATGATAGACCCGTAGTACGCTTTTAACGAAATTTCAAATAGGATAGAAAATATCACAGACGATTCGAAATGATATTGAATGATGTATTAAATTAGGTATATTTTTTAATCAGTTTCTATTTTCTCATTCGTTACTGTTACTGAATTGAATTTACTGTGTGGATAAATACTACAGAATTATATGTTACCTCATTTTAAACCGGTTAACGCTGTTGCTTCTCAAATAAAGAAATATCAATTTTATCGCTTCAAAATATTATAAATTATTAGCGGTTGAGTATTTAACTGCTCCAGTAAATGGTTCGAGAAATATATATTGGCTTGAATATTAATAATCTTTTATTATAATAAAAATTTTTTACAAAGTTTTATTTTTTGCTGAAGGCAATAAAATGTACGTCTGTTAAAACTGAAGGTTGAGAACAGAATCATCTTTTACAATTTTTTGATAGACCATTTGCGTAAAATCAAATTGTCCTTTCTCGTCATTAACCAATAGAAATTCATATAACTGTCCTGCTTATAGCTTGTGCCTGACCTGCAGTACAGCTTAGAACAATTGTACTATACAGATTGATACTCAATGAATGATTTTGATTTTGAAAGATAACTTTATAGAATGGTACAAAATGATATTGCTTTATTTTATTTTATTTTTTTTTTTCAATGTTAATAAATTTATTAATTAAATGTAAATACTAGTAACGTTGTACCGTTACAGTTACCCCGGTGTCGGTAGCGAAAAAATGAGAAAATTTTAAGTGATTTACAATTTTCGAAATTTTTTCAAGACAAATATTGAACATATCAGTGAAGCTGATTGTTTGGTTTAATAATAATCGTACCGTCCTTTTCGGCTGTGACCCTGAAGCATCGGTCCTCCATGTGGATTTTTATCCTTATTTTCTTCTGCGCATCAGACAGGCTAATCGGGTCGATAATTGGGATTTTCCTTTCGATCTGAGTCCCGTTGCTGATCTTATAGCTGGTATGGGTTGTCTGTGTTCCTGTTGTTGCAGTTGACGTGGAGGATAACTCGGTTTGAGTGTCGTTGCTTTGAAAATTCCGGACATTCAGTATTTGGATATTGTTATATTGAGACGAATTATTTAGCGTCGGCAAATGACTAAATTCCGGTTCTTTACGTTGCATAATCGGACTGGAGCCGGGCGTTATTGGTCTTCCGTCATCGTGTAGCTGAATCCAGTCATCATCCGAGTCGCAGAGGTTAATAACATCATCATTACTACAGAAATAAGTATTTAAGTTTATTAATTGTTCCAGCCAGTTTAGAAATTTTAAACCTTGAGACGGTGATTATGGTCTGCGGATAGATTTAAGTATTTTTTAAGGTGTATTATATTCCGGGTATTGTGATACTTTCCGGTTTCAGGATGTACAAGAACGTAAGCGTTTTGGTTAAGGATCTTTTTAATGCGTACGGACCTTGGTAAAGGAGAAAAAAATTATGTATGGTTTTGTCCAAGGTAGATGACTTGAAATTTGTTTGTTCGAGTACCAAATCGCCGCGCCGACTTGAAAAGTGACTAATCTTTTCGTACGTTGGTGTCGTTCCCGTCTTCGTCTAGCTCGTTGTTGCATCCGTTTGCTTGCTTGAATAATACGTTCTGCAGCGGTGATTTCTTGTCTAATTGGAAAGGAGATAAGCTTCTCTATGGTGGTTAACGGTTTGATCCCAAATATTAATTCATAAGGCGTCATACCTGTAGAGTCGTGTGTAATACAGTTGATCCAATCAGTGATGTCCTTTATATATTTCACCCAATTTGCATGTTTATCGTGACAATAGGTTCTAATCAGACGTCCTATTTCTCGGTTTACTCGCTCTACTTGATTTGTTTGCGGATGGTACGGTGCGCTGAATTTGACCTGAATATTGTTCTCTCTCATCTTATTTATCCAATACTTCCCGGTAAACTGGGGTCCTTGATCGGTGAGAATTGCTTCCGGTTTCCCGAATTGTGGAACAAATTCGTTTAATATTTTGTGAGTGACCACTTGTGATGTTGCTCTCCGTATCGGATATAGTTGGACAAACTTGGTGAAGGTGTCGATAGCCACAAAAATGTGTTCGAGTCCTGCTCTTCCGCGCGGTAACGGTCCTAATAAGTCGCAACTCAGTATCGATAATGGTTTTGTTGGTAAAATATTTTGCATGGGTCCTTGATGTGGTTGCGTATTTACCTTTGCTCGATGACAAATATCGCAGGCTAACACTATTCTTCTTATACGCCGAAACATGTTGCAAAAATGGCAAATTTCGCGAAGTGCTTGAAAACATTTTGATACGCCGTAATGACCATTGCGTTCATGGAAATCTCGTATGGTTAAATCGATGAGTATTTCTGGAATTACTACTTTCCAATTATCCATGTCAGGATGTGGTCGATAGAATAGAATTTCGTTGTACAGTAGATAAAACTGTTGTAGATTTTCTTCGTTTTTCTCTTGTAATCGCAAGATGGTTTTCCGGATATGTTCATCCTCGAGTTGTCTTCGGCTTAACAGTCGAAATTCGCTTTTCATCTTCGGATCGATTTCTTGTCTTATTGTCAGCATGAGGAAATTATCGTTGGCGGAAGGTCCCAATTGATCGGTAGCTGGAAGATACCTTGATAGGCAGTCTGCTACGACATTTTCTTTTCCCGATTGATAGAAAATTTTGAGTTGGTATTCCTGGAGTGCTAGTACCCATCTCATTAGTCGATTAATTTGTGGTTTGCTGCACGTCATAAACGTGAGCGCTTTGTGATCGGTAACGATGGTAGTTGGATGTCCCAAAATAAAACTTCTGAATTTCTTGCACGCAAAAACTACGGCAAGTAGTTCGAGTTCGGTTATTGTATATCGTTTCTCCACGTCGCTGATAATCCGACTTGCAAAAGTTATAGTTTTTGGTTGCTCATTTTCATCGAGTTGATATAGATGCGCCGCAACGGCATATCCTGAAGCGTCAGTTGCTACGAAGAATTCTTTTTTGAAGTTTGGATGAGCAATTGTTCCTGCTTCGCATATAGTTTTAATCATTTTCCTGAAGACGATTTCTTCTGTTTCTGCCCACTTCCATATTCCTGTTCCTTTTAATAAATGGGAAAAAGCAGCGGTGTATTCTGCGATTTGATCTGAGAACTTCCTATAGAAATTTCATAGGCCTAGAAAAGATTGTAATGCCTTCTTGTTTCGCGGACTTGGAAATTTCCTTAGAATTTCAAGTTTATCCGGATCGATATTCAAGCCGGTTTGATCGATGATGTGACCGAGAAACTTGATTTCCTTGCGAAAAAATTCACACTTTGTCGGATTTAAAGTGATACAGGCTTCTTGCAGTTGATGAATGACAAGTTTGATATGTCTCAAATGTTCTTCAAAATTATGTGATGAGATTAGAATATCGTCGACATATATAGTTGCGAAATCATTGAAGGCGCTTCCCATAATCTGTTGCAGACATTTATTAAATAAGGCCACTGAAACGTTTAATCCAAAAGGCAAAACTTTAAATTGGAAATTTTGACCATTGTACAGAAAAGCTGTATATTGTCTTGACTCCTGAGCTAGTGGTACTTGCCAATATCCGCTTGTTAAGTCCAGTGAAGACATATATTTTACTCCTTGAAACCTGGTTAACACATCATTGATTTCCATCGGGCATTCTCGGTCTGGAATAATGATATTATTGAGATTTCTTGCGTCCAAACAAAGTCGTACAGAACCATCTTTTTTGCTGACAACTACAAGGGGATTAGTGTGAGGTGAGTAAGATCTTTCGATCACGCCCCATTGTAACATTCTATCCAATTCTGCCTTGACTGCGTCACGTTTGCTGAATGGAATTGGATACGACTTTTTGCAGATCGTTGTTGGTTCTTTAATGCGTAGATGTGCCTCAAAGTTGTTTATTAACCCGGGTCTGGGGGAAAAAACCGCCTTATACTCAGATAGTAGATTGAATACTTGGGTTTGTTCTTCTTCTGGAATGCTCAGCATATTAACCTTTTCTTCTAAATCCTTTATAGAAATTTCATTATTCGTTGTTGGTTTGTTATTCCATAATTGGAAACAACACAATTCCATAGGATCATCGATGGTTAAGTTTGTCATGATTCTAGGCTGATATAATATTTTGATTGATTCCACTTGAGTTATATCTGAAAGTTTAGTGGAAAAAGGAACTATTACTGGAAAATCTTTAAATAATTTTAACTGATTGTTTAAGAAATCTAGACTTGCGTTATAGTTATTTAGAAAATCACTGCCGATTAAAATGTTTACGTTCAAATCTGTCATAATGTACGCCATGATATCGAATTTATGTCCTTGAATGGTGACGTTTAATATGGTTGCTTTTCTTATTGGTTTGCATTTCTTCCCATTTGCTGTCACTACTAGTAATGCAGTGGTCGGTACAGTAGGTAACTTCGAGTTAACATCAGAATTGATGCGATGATAAAAAACTTCGGAGATCGCTGTTATCTCGGAGCCTGAATCTAAAATTGCGAATTCAGTACACTGTCGTAGTTGCAATAAAATGGTTGGAATTACAGATGTAACATTTTTCTTTTCACAGATCGTATCTTCTAACAAATCATCCTTAATATTGTTGTGAAATATGCTGTCAAGATGGTCATGTTGAGTACTCTGTTTCCTTTCGAGTTCTTCGTCAACCGTTCCCAGAGCTAAGGTGGTTGCCGGTTGTCGTTTTCCGACTCCTCTTCGTCTGAAATGTTTTCATTGTCAGGTTCACGAACTGTGGTTTAAATATGATTTGTTCTATATGTTGTATTGTTGTGAGAGTCATTCGGTGCTGATCTGGCTTGATATTCGTTGACTGGATTATTTGCTTGTGCAGGTATTCGAGATGGACGGTAGTTATCTTCGTTCCTTCGCTCCTGATAATTGTTACGATTCTGATTGTTATAATTATTATAGTTCGGAGTACGTTGATTGTTGCGTTCCATGTTGTTGTTCGTATTTCGTGGATTATTACGATCCATATTGTTGTCATATCTGCGCTGTGCATTGTGTCAGCTGTGAAATTTCGATTATTATAGTTTCGGTGAATGTCGCCTCGATTGTTGTTATAGTTTGGTCGATATTGTCCGTTATCATTTATTGAATCAATTGCAGATAGAATTTTCAGCATATCAGGTATGGTTTCTGGTTGTTGTAGAACTAGGTGGTTGAACCATTGGTCAGGATAATGTCTCATGATGCTTTGTATGAAGAAAGTTGCTGGCATCGGTGGATCTAAATACTTTGTACGTCCCACCCAGTATGTAAAATGTTGAGTGAAATTTCCGTACGTCGGATTGTACATTCTTGGCGTGTTAAGTTCCCAAGTTATCCGTGCTTGTATTCTCTTGGACCAGTACATGTTACGGAATTCACGATCGAACGTTGACCAATCTGTGATAATTTCTTCAATTGCCTTGAACCAATTTAGTGCATTTCCTTTCAGATAACTTTTAATTTCTTCTCTCAACGTTTCGGAATCGTCAATATATCGTCCCGTGATGTTTTTTTCTAATTGTTGAAGAAATTCAACAGGATGTAGTTTATCTCGTTCACCTCCAAATACTTCAAGATCTCTGTATCGTGAAAAATTTTCTGTTCTGTTGTGAGTGCAGATATGATTTGTAGATAGTCGGTTATTGACGACATCTCTTAACACCTTTGACTGTTCTTTAATCGCTTTGTCAAATGAATGATTCTGTTCAGCTACAGCTATTTCTAAAGTTTGCGTGCGATCTTCGATGGCTTGCATTTTGTGGTTAAGATGAACTTCGACTTGTTTATGCTTTTGTTCCATATCTTTGACTTGTAATTGTAGTTTATTTTGGTTTTGTTCAACAACATTGAGTTTTTCATCTAATATTTGTGTTTTCTGTTGCAATTCTTCCTGCATTCTATCCATGCGACTTCCGAAGGTAGTGGTTAATTCTTCCTTGAAGGTTAGCATATTCGTATTTATAGTAACCATCTCTTGTCTTAATTTCGTCGTGTTGGTAACCGCATCTTGTCTCATCTGTATTAACATTGCTAATATTGTATCGTTTTGGGACGTTGGTATTGGTGATCCTTCTAGTTTATTTTTTCCGGCCAAATTGGTTAAGTCCCAGCTAATACGTGTGGATTCCGCGTCTGTATCATCTCGTTCCAGGTTTTTTTGTTTTTCTAGAATTGCTTTCTTCTCTGGTGTTGTCTCGCTTATTTTTTCAACATCGTTCTTAAATTCTTCCTTGTTATCTCCCATAGTTGATTCAAGTGTTTGATCTAATACGGCTGCGGTTTCCGGAATTACAATCTCTGAATTCGGTTGTTCCATTGTAAAATGAATTTATTTATTCCCGAGATAATGAGTGATTATGAAAATTTATTTGTAATTAAATTTGTAAATTCAATTTTGATTTTATTACCTTGATGAAATAATTTATTTAAATTCGGTTGTAACAAATTCGTTGTTTAAATTTATTTCGTTTATAAATTTTCTAAATAAATTTTAAAAAATATTTTAATTTCGTTTCTTTATTTGTGATTTATGTGTTGAAATTAGAGGAAATACCACTCTAATAACAACTGTTGTCGTCCTCTTGCTGTGATTTATTTTGATTATTTAATTCGTTTTATTTAAAATTGGGAATAGGATGGGTTTACAAAATTTATTTATTTTATCAATGTTGAAAATTCTCAATGTCAAGAATATTTTTCAGTGTTAAAATATTCTCAATTTTAAACGATTCGAAAAATAAAATATTTCAAAGATGTACTCTAAGTATTGTTTTTACAACGTTGAATAATGCTGCTTTGATTCAAGTAACAAGCTTGTGTAATGCCTGTCGATTGCAAGTTTATAACTAGTTTTTTAAATGCTAGCGTTCCTTTTGCGTCTTAATTTTTTACAATTTATTTACTGAATTTAATTTATTTTGTGCAAATTCTATCAGGCTTCTGTCTCCAGAGTTCTGATAACGTCCTGTCACGGTCGCCAATTTGTAACGCTTTCCGTGGTGCTGACCGTTTTGACCCGAAAGCGTACAACTTCCTCGAATTTGGTACGAGGGTAATTTGTCTAAAGTTTATTATTTGCCAATGAACGCTAAATTTCTTTAATATTTTTGCAGGATAACTTTTATATAGGAACTTCGTTTTCTTTTCTTTCATCAAAACAACACTTTTCAAAATTACAACAAAATATATACTTTATTAAATATTAATTAATTGTGAAATTTATACAAATATGTAAATAAATCAGTTTCAAAATAATTTTTCTCAATTCTAAATCGCATAAATATAATATATAATTTGATTCTTTATTTTATTAACTTCAATTTCAAAAGAAAAATGCCAAAATCACTTTTAATGCTTATAAAATATTCAAATATTCAAAGTTTTATTTCTATATTTAATTTCAAAATTTTATTTATTCAGCTGAGTTCTTATCAATTTATAATTTTCTATATAGATTCGTTTGTGAAAATAGTCCTTATGACAATGTATGTAGTAAGTTTTAACTTTAATAATTTCTTATCATTTATATAATTTTCAATTTTTCAAAAATCATTTCTTAAGTGCAAACTTCAATATTCTTTCTTCATTTCAATGGCATCTTAATGCATCTTACGTCTCTCAAAATTCAATTAATTCTATAATTATCAATAATTTGCGGATTTGCACGTGGATGAGTTTATCCATGCGTGTCAAAGTCCTTTTAATAAATTTTTTATAATATAAATTTCAATAAATTCAATTTTTATATAAATTCAATACTTCATAAACCTGCCAATTTTGGTCAAAAAAAAAATTTATAATAATTTTTTAATCAATTTCTTTTAATCAACGTTTAATGTATTTTCAACAATTTTAAATATTTAAGAATATTGAAGCTTTCCCTTTTTTAAATCATCTTATCATAATATCTTTACTTATAAATAATATTCGATCATTTTTTTAAACTTTTAGCATTGCTATAAAAATCAGACTACTTTTGTTCATTCAAATTTTACTAGTGTTTAATTATGTGAATAAATGTTTTTTCTGAATTTGTTCAACTTTATGATTTTAATATGCATTTTTTTATATTTTTATATATCAATATTATATATACTTTGAAATTTGTGTAATATTATTGGATTGACATTTTCTATCTCCAAATTTATTCGTGAATCAAATATATTCCTTTCATAAATTTTATATAATAAATTCTTTGCAACATAAATCTATTCTTCTTATCAATTTTAATATAAACTTTAAAAGGATTTTTGCGAGGTAATACCTCACTGCCAAAACCTGTTCGAGGAATAGCAAAGCATACGTTAATTAGTGTTTCCCCATTTAAATATTAGATTTTCACAATGACATCCAGTTGTGGAAATCTAACAATGATTCTAATGATTTAAATGTTATTATTTTTCGTGTTTCCCTTTTTATCGCTTTCTGAGTAAATTAGATTTCTTTTTGTCATGTTTCAAACAACAAATTTTTACAATGTTACTCCAGTTGTGAAAATTTGAAGATATTATTTTCTTGTCTTATTGCGACTTCGAGTTTTATATATATATAAAAAAAAATCAAATTTATGTAATGACATCCAGTTACATAAATTCAATGAATTCTGCTTACGAAATTTAATTACAATGAAATTTTATCTGATTTTAAAATGAATTTAAATTGTCAAAAAAAAATGTATTTGATTCGGATTCCGTATAATTGTCTTTACAAATTTACAGTTCACATGAATCTTTCATAGAGAAAGAATAACCTGCTATAAATATTCAGAACTTTTACGTTAAAAGAATACCATGATAAACCAGTAGTACGCTTTTAACGAAATTTCAAATATGATAGAAAATATCACAGACGATTGGAAATGATATTGAATGATGTATTAAATTAGGTATATTTTTTTAATCAGTTTCTATTTTCTCATTAGTTACTGTTACTGAATTGAATTTACTGTGTGGATAAATACTACAGAATTATATGTTACCTCATTTTAAACCGGTTAACGCTGTTGCTTCTCAAATAAAGAAATATCAATCTTATCGCTTCAAAATATTATAAATTATTAGCGGTTGAGTATTTAACTGCTCCAGTAAATGGTTCGAGAAATATATATTGGCTTGAATATTAATAATCTTTTATTATAATAAAATTTTTTTACAAAGTTTTATTTTTTGCTGAAGGCAATAAAATGTACGTCTGTTAAAACTGAAGGTTGAGAACAGAATCATCTTTTACAATTTTTTGATAGACCATTTGCGTAAAATCAAATTGTCCTTTCTCGTCATTAACCAATAGAAATTCATATAACTGTCCTGCTTATAGCTTGTGCTTGACCTGCAGTACAGCTTAGAACAATTGTACTATACAGATTGATACTCAATGAATGATTTTGATTTTGAAAGGTAACTTTATAGAATGGTACAAAAATGATATTGCTTTATTTTATTTATTTTTTTTCAATGTTAATAAATTTATTAATTAAATGTAAATACTGGTAACGTTGTACCGTTACAAGTGACCTGACTTCTATTATAATGAGATGGCGACAACATAATTTTGTATTTAGCGCGGACATTGAGAAAATGTACCGCCAAATATGGATAAAAACCGAAGACAGAGATCTTCAACGAATAGTATGGCGCGAATCACCTGATGATGAAATTAAACATTATCAACTAACTACAGTTACATATGGAACCTCCAGTGCGCCATATTTAGCAATTAAATGTTTAAACAAACTAGCTGAGTGTGAACAAGCTCGATATCCGCGAGGATCTGCTATCCTGAAACGTGAAACGTATGTGGACGACATCCTTTCAGGCGCTTCTAGTCTAACTGAACTTTATGAAACCAAGCAACAGTTAATTGATTTGTTGAAGACAGGAGGATTCACATTGAAAAAATGGGCATCGAATTCTTCTGAGTTCTTAGCTACTATACCAATGGCGGATCAAGAGAGAGGTCTAACATTATCTGTGGATACAGATAACATTGTTAAAACTCTAGGCATCTATTGGACACCAACAACAGACTCATTTGGATTTAAAATTGACATTCCTGTTCGAAATTTACCACATACCAAACGCAATATGCTCTCAGATATTGCGAGATTATATGATCCATTAGGATGGGTAACACCTGTTATAATATCAGCTAAAATTATGTTTCAACAACTCTGGTTAGAATCATCAGATTGGGATGATTGCTTACCGAAAATGCTAGAAATTCGATGGAAGAATTTTCGCGATTAACTACTTGTACTGGAAAATATTAAAATTCCTCGTTGGATTGGAACAACTGCATCTGAGAGTAATCTTGAGCTTCATGGATTCTCCGATGCTTCTGAGTTAGCTTATGCTGCCGTTGTTTATATCCGAGTACGCCACTGTGATGGGTCGTATCGAGTTTATTTGATATCAGCTAAAAGTAAAGTTGCCCCGCTAAAAACGATATCACTTCCACGACTGGAACTTTGTGGTGCTTTATTGTTAGCTGCAAAAAATTAAAGAATCCATGTTTTTGAGAATACTGTGATCTATGCTTGGACGGATTCTAGCATCGTTTTGGCATGGCTTAAATCGCATCCATCGAAATGGAAACCATTTATTGCAAACAGAGTGACGAAAATACAAAGTCTGTTAAACAATGCTAACTGGAATTATGTACCATCCAAATTAAATCCTGCTGACTGTGCTAGTCGAGGACTAACGCCGGTGCAACTGTTAAACCACAATCTTTGGCTTAGTGGACCTGAAGATTTCAAACTTCGACTTCCACCAACAATACCAACGGATGTGATCTACGTAGAAGAAAAGAAAACTTTGAATGCTGCTGTAGCTCAAACTGCAAGACCGTAGAATCTTTTAGAAAGATATTCATCACTGACACGATTAATTCGCATTACTGCTTATTGTCAACGTTTTATAAATAATTGCCGATATAAAACCAAACATATGCAACATTCATTTCAAGAAGATCCTTTCATTCTTACTGTTCCTGAACTAAAAAATGCTGAACGTTTTTGGATAAATATAGTACAACAGGATTCATTCAGTCAAGAAATCCAGGGACTTTTAAAAGGACAACATATTAGAATAAGTAGTCGACTGATAAAATTAAACTCATTCTTAGATGAAGATGGTCTGCTTCGTGTCGGTGGACGCATCGAAAATTCATTACTCAGCTATGACGAAAAACATCCAATCATACTGCCTCAAGACAGCGTCTTCACGCGTTTATTAGTCGAAAAATCCCATCTTGTAACGTATCATGGTGGAGTGCAACTCACTATGAGTCATTTAAGAAGAAAATATTGGATTTTAAATGAAAGAAAAATTGTTCGATCGTGTATCTTTAAATGTATAATATGTTTCAGATACGCCAAACATTAGAATGACCAATTAATTGGTCAACTACCTGCCGCACGTGTCAGGATATCTAGACCTTTTCTTCATACCGGTGTTGATTATGCCGGTCCAATAAAAGTAAGAACAAGCAAAGGGCGTGGATACAAAAGTACTAAAGGATATATTGCTGTTTTTGTTTGCCTAGGAATTAAAGCCGTACACCTTGAATTAGTTGGAGATCTTTCTACACAATCATATATCGCCGCGTTTCGTCGATTTATTTCACGTCGTGGCAAATGCAGCGATTTATACAGCGATCAAGGAACAAATTTTAGTAGAGCTGACTCTGAACTTCACTCAAATTTAACGCAAGCAATGCATGATTTTAATTTTCAGGAAATGCTAGCTGATGATGGCACAAATTGGCATTTCATCCCTCCAGCTTCTCCACATTTTGGAGGCTTATGGGAAGCTGCAGTCAAGTCTGTGAAGCATCATCTTCGTAGAGTCATTGGAGACTTGACACTGACCTATGAAGAATTATACACCGTTCTAACCCAAGTCGAAGCATGTCTTAATTCGCGGCCCATTCATCCTATGAGCTCGGATCCTGACGATTTGAGTATACTTACTCCAGGCCACTTTCTTGTTGGTAGCTCATTAATTTCGACTCCTGAACCTAATCTTTTGGAAGAAAATCCCAATTTGCTCAATCGCTGGCAACTTGTTCAGAAGATCTATCAAGATTTTTGGAAAACCTGGTCACGAGATTACTTCAATCAACTTCAAAAAAGACACAAATGGCATCGTGTTCGACCTGGAATAAACATTGACGATCTCGTACTAATTAAAGAAGACCACACTCCACCTACAAAATGGTCACTGGGTCGGGTGATTAAAATTCATCCCGGCAAAGATAATTTATCAAGAGTTGCTACCATTCGGTGTAGAGGAACAACTTTAAAACGCCCTATCACTAAGCTTGCAGTTATTCCGATAAACAAGGATTTGTCCATTACTGATTGTAACAGAAGAACGCCAGGCTTCACGGCGGGCGGAAACTGAAAAATAACATTTATTCGTCGACTACGACGAGGCGGGCGGAATGTTTAGTGTGAATCTGTCTTATTTTTGATTATACATAATTATTAATTTATTATGGAATTACCTTTTGTTATGTAACTTACTTATACATTTTGTTGAATTATTTTGTTAAAAGTTTTTTTTGTTAGTTATTATTTCATTCTTTCAGTTGAAATAAAGTTATTTTATTTTTTGTCTATTATCAAAATTGCAGTACTTTTTTCTACAAAAATCAATCTTTATTCATAATAACTTTAGTGATGCATTCAGAAGCCAAATTTAAGATTTTGTTTCGTCCAATACGATTGTTGAATTTTTCGGGATTTAAGAAGCATTCTGAAATAAAATTTAACTTCTGCAAATTGCCGACTACCTTGACGTTAAGTAAGAAATCAGCAACGTTTTCAGGCGCTGCTTTCCCTGTCGAAATGTTAAATAAGACATTTTTATCAATTTCGTCATCAAACGGATTCATGGTATTTTTAATAGCTTCGATTATACTGTTCATACTTTTCTTGTCTTTATTAATTCTATTATTTTTCAAAGCGTACGAAATATCATCTTTTTCCGTCATTCCAAGTTTTTCTTTGGTAGCTGTTAATATTTTTGTCCTCATGCTGTGACTGAGTGCCCATGTCTGCCGCGCAGATATTGAATCTATGGCAAGATTATCAGTCAATTGATTGCTGGCATCAGCATTGATGGTTTGTTCGAGCGTTAAGTCAATAGGTGATCGAGCGAAATTAGCATCGGTACGTCTGATTGCAAAGGCGCCACGACGAAATTCTTGAAGTAAAGGCGAATTTGTAGTATACAATTCAATTAAATTTTTCAAGTATAATAGCGTCCATCTGGCATAATTAGGTTGGTTCAATGAAAAAAATAAATCACACATGTTGAAAATCGAGTGTACGTATATTTCAAAGTTACAAGTACGGATGCTTCTTGAAAAGCGAAGGAATAAATTTATTAATTCACAGTACTGATAATAGAATTGAGCCGTTTTTCCCTTTTTACCCTTCAAAGTCTCTAAGCAGAATTCTTTATATCCATTCATAGTGCTATTTAATAAATCTGGTAATTCAATTCTTTCATTGACGTTACACTCAGCCTCATTGTCATTTATTTGCGCTTGAAATAATTCATCAAACATGTCAATAGATATCTTAGTTTTGGATAAATACTGTTCGAAATGTAATATTTGTAATGCAGCAGAAGTTTGTGGATGTATGCGCTTGCAACGATTAAAATTCTTACTGTCTAAGAAGCTATTCATCGAACCACCAGCTAATACTTCTGCTTGAACTAACATTTCTACTAATCCACAAGAGTCAATATATTTTCCAATCGCCTTAAAGAATGCCATGTGCATGTGGAACGCTCCCAAATTTACAAAAATATTATTGAATTTTGGCTTATCATTTTCTTTAATTTGCATTGCCATTTTTGCTATAGCCAAATCATATGTAACAATAATGTGTTTCTGTCCACATTTTTTAGCAATTTCGTTGGTCATTAGGAGTGTTTCATGGACTATTTTATAAGACGTTGGAGATTCATTTATCGGAGGCAAATATTCGATTTTCTGACTTTCACTCTGATCTTTTATCATCATGCTGTTGTAGCCTACCCACATAGGAACAGACTCAATTCGAGATAATGATAGTAATGATAGTAAATCTTTATCTACTGCTATGTCTGCAGTACCCTGGCATAAATTGATAGTATTAACGAACGAATCTACAGAAAGCAGTTGGAAATTTGGTGCCAATTTTGAATAATACGGTTGAATATCTCGTACTATTTCATTGAAACGTCTTCTTTTTCTTACAGGTTCATGTCCCCGTTTATCTCCGTTGTCATCATTTAATGGTGTTGAAAAAGTTGTTGCATCAATGTCAGTAGAATCATCAGTTTCTACGCTAGGTAATTGATAAATAATTCCGACCGTATCGTGCATAGTATCTTTTCGGGAAGCTGTGTCAACGAACCGATCAAAATTGTCGAACGCTACATGAGTACTGAGTTCATCCGTTACAGTAATACCGGTTGGTATTATTTTATCTTCTTTCACCGCTGTATAGGTCATTTCCGTCTCAAGCTCTTCAGTCAAACGATAATAATAATAATAATAATAATAATCGGTTTTATTCTGAAGACCTTACAAAGGTATAGAACATGTCAAAGAGTACAATACATTACAATACAATACATTAGATAAAAAAATCTTCCAAAGAATACAATGTTAAATTATTTAGATATTTTTTAAACTTAAATTTGAATTTATTCATTGATAACTCTTTCAGATCTTACGGTATATTATTAAATATTTTTATTGCAGAATTTAAGGGACCTTTTAACATTTTATTTAAATGTGTTTGTGTTATAACCAAATCGTTTTTATTTCTGGTACCGTAGCTGTGGTGAAATATATTATTCGTAAATAAGAAAGGATATTTTTTTACAAAAATTGAACATTCTAGTACATATATATCGTGAACTGTTAAAATATTTAATTTTTTAAATAGTGGTCGACAAGAAGTGCGTGGTCCTTCATTACATATTGCTCTTATGCATCTTTTTTGGACTTTAAATATATCATTTATGTTAACTGAACGTCCCCAAAATATAATTCCATAAGACAGACGAGAGTGTACATAAGCATAATATATATTCAGTAAGACTGAACAAGGAAGTGTTTTGTTTAAGGAACGAATAAGAAATATGTATTTATTTATGGTATTTATAAGATATTCTATGTGCTGCTTCCATGTCAAATTTTTGTCGATGTTAATACCCAGAAATTTAACAATTTCTGATAAATTTATTGCACCAAAGTCCGGTAAAACTAGATTATGATTTAGAGTACTATACTTTCCAAACTTTATATACTGAGTTTTTTCAAGATTCAGTTTTAAACTGTTATCGTTAAACCATTGAGTCAGATTACCTAAAGATTTGTTTATACATTTAGTCAGTAATTCATTATCGATATCGGCATAGGTAACTGCGGTGTCATCAGCAAACAATATAATATTGTCTTTGATTGAGAAAGATAAGTCATTAATATATAATATGAATAATAAAGGGCCCAGCACAGATCCTTGTGGCACACCTCTCACTACTAATTTGCTATCAGATGTAACATTTATCAGTTGCTTATCTACTTGTACAGAGTATCTAATAGCTTGCTTTCGATCAGTCATATAAGAATTAATGAGATCTAATGCAACACCTCGGATGCCATATTGGTATAATTTACAACAAAGTCTGTCAACGTGAACACAATCAAACGCTTTTGAAAGATCAAATAGAGCTAAGACACTGGGATGTTTTTTATTCCAAGCATTGATGATGATATTTACAATTTTGAAAATTGCTAAATTTGTACTATACCCGGATCTGAATCCATGTTGATTGTCAGCTAGAATGTTAAATTTTTCTATATATTTGTTCAGTATGATTATTTCAAAAATTTTTGAGATAACACTGAGGAGAGATATTGGTCTATAGTTGTCAATATTATTTTTATCTCCTTTCTTATAGAGAGGTTTGACTTGTGCTAGTTTTTGCTTGTCAGGAAATTTCCCCTGTATAAAGTAGTGGTTGATTATGTGACATAATGGATATATAATTTTTTGCGCAGATGTTTTAATTACTGTAGTTGGTATATTATCCCAACCTGTGCTTTTTTATTTTTTAGATTTAGGCAGACGCTATATAACTCTTGGGCATCACAGGGGTACCAGAATAAACTATTACTATTATTTTGCTCGTTAAACACAGTTTCTAATTTTACATTATTCAGATTTAAAGTGTCTGTGATATTAACAAAAAAATCATTAAATTCGTTGGCTATTTCATTGTGATCTGAAATTATATTTCCATTAACGTTAATATTATCAGGAAGAATATTTTGTTTGTTTTTGCTGTGATCATTATTCAGATTGTTTATGATACTCCATGCTACTGCAGATTTGTTTCTGGTATTATTGAATAGTTCGCTATAATAGTTCTTTTTTGCATCACTAATACAGTTTTTGAGACTTACAAATTTTTTTATACCTTGCTTCCAAGTTTTTTGTATCCACATTTATTTGTTTTAATTGTTTGATGAGAATATGTAAATTTTGTTTATCTCCAGATAATTTTATAATGTCTGTAATTAACCATTTTTTTGTTGCAAATTTCTTACTATTTCCTATTTTTATTCTTTTTTTAGGAAAAGCAATAGTAAAGTAATAGCTGAAAATATCAAAAAAACAATTGTAAGCCCTATTACAGTCCTCATTAGAAAAAACTGAACACCAATTTTCATAAGATAAAAAATAATCAAAAAGAGTCAAATTTTCTTCAGAAAACGATGTAACATATTTACACATATCACTATTTATTTTATTATCGTCATAATCAAAAGTAAACACTATAGCACAATGATCAGATAGAGGAGTATCAATGTTTACAACACTAAATTTATTGACATTTGTGAATATATTATCAATTAGTGTTTCAGAATTAGCAGTAATTCTTGTCGGCTCATTTACTGTACATGTCAAATTGAATGATGATAATAAATCCACAATTTGCTTGTATTTATAATCAGTAGTATTTAAAAAGTTTATGTTGAAGTCACCACATATAAAAATATTTGAATTATGTTTACAAATTAAATTTAAGAATTCTTCGAAGTTTATACCCAATAGTATGCCCATATCGATTGAGTATGGTCAATAATTGCCGAGAGTTTGTTAAAGACTTCACTGCTAGTCCAAGAGTTAAATTTTTTTCCGGCTTGTATTTACCCTTGGTAATTGCATAAATAATGTCACTACATATAGACTTTATTTTTACTTCTGTTTTTTCCAAATCTGTCTCGGAAATGTTTGGTCCAACTATTAGATTCTGCATAAAATCGAATAATTCTTTTGGAATATCACATTCCCCATGGAAAATATCATCAGCTGTTAAACGTTTTGGAAGCGGGTGGTTGTCTATATTTTTGACGCTGTTTCTCAAAGAATACGCAACATTCTCAAATTTCTTCTCATTTCGTGTCCCCAGAAGTTTCAAGTATCAGCGATGAGTGACACATCTATGTTAATTTTATAAATTATTATTTGAAAACGTGGTCCAGTAGATGCCTTAATAGTAAGTTCGTCACCGTATGCTTTTAACAATTTTTTAAGCATTTGCATTCTGTAATTTTTTATGTCTTCGTAGTTAATTTTATTTTCCCCAAGCTCTAAATAATAGAGATTGATATCTAGAAAATATTTGGGTGAACAACATAACTCGGTTATTTTTTATAATTTCGCCTTCAATAAAATTCGATATTGAATGGAAAGCTAATTTATGAAGATCTCTATGCTTGTGCCAATTAGATTCTACATACTCTTCGGTTAACCGCTTCTTTTTTAATT
This sequence comes from Venustoraphidia nigricollis, assembly GCA_034508555.1. Taxonomy (NCBI): domain Eukaryota; kingdom Metazoa; phylum Arthropoda; class Insecta; order Raphidioptera; family Raphidiidae; genus Venustoraphidia; species Venustoraphidia nigricollis. Next base: position 26,353 of record JAVRKA010000684.1, read on the forward strand.
GATATGCTGCATAACATTGCTTATGATAGACAACAGTCTGATGATTTAGTTTTGAGAGGATATCTGTATCACTTAAGCTTTCTGCTACATTTCTTATTTGATCCATTGATTCCCGTTGAGAAGATACGAGATTAAGTATTTGCCTTCCACTTTTTTTTTGTTTGCAATTACAAAACAAACATGTTTTATCGTCCGATATTGATGTAGTTGTCATAGATGTTGAAGGCTGAAACCAGTCATTTTTTTCTATAAATCATAATATCCTCAAGCTAACAAATTGGGGAAAATTATTGTTAACTTAAAATTATGATAACTAATGAACTATAACAATTTTAGAAACAGCAATGTGACTATTTTATAAAATATCGTTGTCACAATATCTCCGCGATACGAAAAAATTTTCATCCCTTCAATTACAAAATTAACAGACTTTAAACAATTACGGAGACTCTTCAAAAATTGTTTCCTAAATTGTAAATAACCGAATTATTTTCTTACCTGATCCAAATCCGTAGAAATTGGAGCTATAGCATCAACGCCTGTCTCTTCACCATCAATAACTGTTGTAGATGACTCCCCAGAAAAATGTCCATCAGTTGCAGAAGAAATACAATCCATTTGCAAAATTAATTTTATTGACTGAATAAAAATGTTGTGTATATATATTTTTTTAATTATTAGTATATATAATTTTGATAATAAATTTATATAATTAATATAAAAATAGTTATTCATGATGTTATCAAAAGTGGCAAATATCTGACAATTTCTTGGATTATTTTTTGAACAGATAAATAATTTAAAAAATTAGTAAATAATATACGTATGTAGAAAATTAAAAAAATTATAGGTTCAAATTTTGGAAGTATTACTTTTACAATAATTTGTTTGTTTAAAAAAAACATGCTAAATTTACGCAAACTTCAGTATCGTTACAACTAAAATATAGAAAATTTATTTAGGATGATAATTTGGAAAATAAAATATTTACTACTTACTTCTTGCTCTGCAATGAAATTATTATAATTGTTCATTTCATTCGGTTACTTGATTGGTGCAGGTCGACATCAATGATGTCTCCTGTACTATTAGTTATTGTTGATGAGCCAAACTTGCCGCGGCGCCGTGTAAATAGTCAACGAATTGTTTCGGTTCCGACAAATTGTTGCATTGGTGGAAGTCGGCGGCCATAAATGGTTTGCGATGTGAGTCTTTGGCGTTGCTCCATCTTTGCTGCAGATTGTCTAAAGAGCTACATGGACCAACTGCTGATGTATTGTAAGACCGTGGTGATTCCTTCTGTTCAGAAGCGCCATGACCAGAATCAATGCCTTAAAAGAAATGTTCTGAAATAATCATAAATAATATTTTATTGATTTGGCAATAATAACTCATTAGGACAGTATAATTAGGCTCCTACTATTTATTTATTTATTTATTGTGAGTAGTAAATGCCTTGGCAAGAGCTGCATTCTTAATAACTTCTAGCGCAGCGGCTCTCAACATTTTTTTGAATTTTGAATATCGTCTATAACTTTAATGAGCCAGACTAAGGATCACTTTACAGTAATGAGTAAAAAAATATCTATTGTATTTTTAGTTCTGCTAGTCGCGTATCACGAGGAAGTAAACACTTCCATGTATCATAATTAAGACCCAATAAATTACTGTTACTATAGACAATTATTAAACTGTGATTGTAGTCGATAATAGAGATCGTAATTCTTGGTTGTTTAATTTGGTTTTAGTTCTATGTACACATTTGTTACAGTGTTTTATATACACATGAAATTGAATACAAAGAGAAGCTAATAAAAATTGCAAAGAAATATGCTATATGCAAATCTCAAACTATAGACAGTAAGAAACAAAAAACAATGTATTGTTGGACAGAAACAGCTCAAATCATTTCTCGACAACAAAGCGCGCACTGCAAACAATTTTGTTCTCTACGTGTCGATACTCTTTATGACTAGTTGGCTTTTAAATTGCCCTAAAGTTGCTTGAGAGACGCCGTGCATAGAACTAAGTAAGTGCACGTGTTACATTTTTAAACAAATACGAATAATTTTTTTTAAGTTACACGCACGGGGAGCGCGCTTGCTTTAATTGTAAATAATATAAGTAGCAAGAAAAGAACTACGGTTATTTTATTTTTAACAAGCCTTCGTTTCTCGCGAAAACTAAATTAAAATATAATAAACAATAAATAAGTTACTTCATAATTAATTATTCGTTGTCTTGCTAACACTCTACAGTCTACATGTAAAAACTTTATGAGTATTCTGTAAATATTGCAAGTGAAATGTAAATGCAATTTAAATTGTAACAATAATTTATAGACTACCAAAAAAATAATTAATTAATAATAAATAAAAAAAGCCTACAATGGAACCTTTGCCTAAAACGAAATATGACCTAAATATTTTAAGCATGAACATACAATGTTTACGACAAAAAATTGAAGATCTTGAAATAATGATTGACACACTACCAGGCACACCAGACATAATATGTCTAAATGAGCATTGGTTGAATTCGTATGAAATGGCAAGTAAAGCCACCATTGCCAATCTCCATCTCACCACAAGTTTTTGCAGAGAAATAAAGAAGCACGGGGGTGTATGTATCTATATAAACAGTACATTAGAGTGGGAAAAGGTCCCGAGAATAGATATATTATCCAAAGAAGTAGACTTTGAATGCACAGCAGTAAAAATTAAAAGAAGTGATACTATAATAGTATGCATATACAGATCACCACTAGGTAATTTGCAAGTGTTCTTTGAACAATTAAAAGCGTGTTTAAATTACATTAACGAAAATAATAAAAAAGTTATAATAACCGATGATATTAATATAAATCTATTGAACGATAATAGTGATACTGAAGACTTTAATAATATATTATTAATGTATAATGTGCAATATATTATCAAAGAACCTACTCGAATCACAAATACAACAAAAACATGCATCGATAACATAATTACAAACCTTAATGACCATGCATATAATCTGCTAGAAAATGACATATCGGATCATCATGCGATCATCAGCCATTATATTACGGATGTAAAATTGGATACAAAAACTGTCAGTTTTACGAGATCTTACTCTGAAGATAATATACAAATGTTCACACAAGCTCTAAAACTAGAACAATGGACTGAAGTGTACACTGAACATGAACCTAACAAATGTTTTAATAAATTTTTTAATATTTTCATGGACTATTTTAACTATTACTTTCCAAAAGTAAAGAAAATTATGCAATTAGGAAGCAAAAATATTAAAAAAACTTGGGTCACGCCTCAAATAAAAAAACTAACTCTATATAAAAATGATTTACATAAAATAATAAAATTAAATAAAACGCGCAAAAATGTGGATATAATAAAAACATATTATAATAAACTGAGATATGGATTAAAAAAACAAGTAAAAACAATAAAAAAGCAGTTTTTTAGCGAACAAATCAAGAAATCAACAAATAAAATAAAAAGTTCGTGGACTCTAGTGAACAAACTAGCAAACAAAAAATCTAATAAAAAATATATATCCAGTATAAAGTGCAGTGACACAAACAGAATAATTACAAACAAAATTCTAATTGCAGACAATTTTAATAACCATTTTATTAATATAACTAATAAATTAAACTTAAATTGCTCCAGCAACAAAACCGTAAAAATAAGCTGTAATCACAACTCAAACATGTTCATGAGGTCTGTCTATCCAGACGAGATTTACAATATTTGTATAAAACAAAAGAATAAACATTCAACAGGGTGGGACGAAGTTCCAAATTTAATAGTTAAAAAAAGTGCGACTTATATCTCTTCTCCATTAGCTCACATAATAAATTTATGTTTTAAAGATGGAGTTTTCCCAAAAGAACTCAAAAAAGCCATTATAATACCTGTACATAAAAAAGGTGAAAGAAGTGAAGTGTGTAACTATAGGCCAATATCTCTTCTTACAGTTTTTTTGAAAATTTTCGAAATTGCTATAAATAATAGGCTAACAGACTTTCTCTACAAAAAGAAAATTATCAATGAAGCCCAGCATGGTTTTATCAAAGGCGGTTCAACAGAACTGGCCATTTATAAAGCCCTTCACCATATGCTAAACGCATGGAACAACAAACAAGAAGCAGCCATGATACTACTTGACATTAGCAAGGCTTTCGACTCAGTTGATAATAGACTATTATTAAGCAAAATGGAGCAATATGGGATACGGAGTGTGACTCTTGATCTCTTTGCCTCGTATTTAACAGATAGATTACAGCGCGTGAAAATAGAAAACAACCTTTCCAAATGGAAAGAAATTATCCGAGGTATTCCCCAAGGAAGTGTCTTAGGACCTACATTATTTATTCTATTTATTAACGATCTGCCAAATGTACTTAAACAAACGTGTTTAATATTTGCCGATGACACTGCTGTTATATGCAAGGCAAGGGATCAAGAGTCACTAATCGTAGAGATAGAGCACTGTATGGCTAGGGTAAACGATTGGTTCCAAAATAACAACTTAAAACTTAACATAGAAAAAACAGAAATTATTAAGTTCGGCAACTACTTTTCTTTGCCAAATAGTATAACAGAAGCAAAAATCAAGCCTATAGACAAAGTCAGATTCTTAGGAATACATATTGATTATCGTACAAACTGGAAAAGTCACATAGCGCACATCCTATCCAAACTATACAGTGCTCTATATCTAATGAAAACCCTCAAAAAATACGTCGATACAGAAATGATCCTGAACATATACTTTGCCCATTTGTACTCAATACTAAACTATGGCATACAATTTTGGGGAAACTCAACAAATATTAACAAAGTATTTATTGTACAGAAGTTGTGCATCCGAATCATGGCAGGTGTTGCTCCTCGCACACACTGTCGGCCTTTATTTCAACAATTTAAAATTTTAACAGTTACAGATATGTATATTTTAAAAAGTGTTATGTTCATTAAAACAAATCCTGATCTGTTTAAAAACAAATTACATATACATAACACACGTATCAAACATGCACTTAACACCGACCAATGCAATCTTGAAGTAGTACGTCGAGGAGCACACAATGCCATGATTCGGGTGTACAACAAACTACCAATAAACATAAAAAATATAAATGACGCTCAGCTTTTCAAGAGAACGGTTAAAAACTATTTATTAAAAAATAATTATTACAATCTAAAAGACTATCTCTAATATTAATTTACTGGACGCAATTTTGTATTATATACTTTTGTATAGGAATACTTTTAATAAAGGTATTTATTATTATTATTATTATTATTATGACGAGTTTTGGATTTGGTGAAAATGGTGCTAAATAAACAACTGCTTTGTATTCAACATGTTTCTTCTTTTTAGGCGCAGCTTTCGCTTTGGGTGGTGATAACTAGAATAAAAGTTTACAAATTCAGTTATAATTGTCAATCATAATAAGCGTTATTTGTGGAGTTTATAACCTAAAGTATATAAACCCACTTGCTAATTTTTTTTGTATTTAAGTAGTTATTTATTTTATTTAAGTTTAAGTAAATTCGGAACCGCTGGGCCCACCCAGTTCCACAAGTCGGGCTTAATTTTGAAAACTAAAGTAATAATGACAATTTGATATTTCAAAATATATATTTAAATTAATACATTTAATACAGAATACATAAAATTAAACGCAAAGTTCCTGATAGTTTCAAGAAGTTGGGCGAGGTGAAGCCTCGCTAAACTTATGAAACAGGAAGCTAAGCACCAAAAATACACAACTCCTGATTATAAAAAACCCTGACGATAAAATCGCCTGTTCTTTATAATGCAGGTTCTTAAATTAATTAATAAAATTAATTTTACCAATAACACCAAGAAAGATAAAAAAAATGAAATAACCGATTAATAAGGTGAAATGAAAGTTTTAAGAGTATAGTAATTTGTCCCCAAATAGCTCGTGAAGCGACCGGTCTCTAGAAATTCAGTTCAAGAAGTAATGAATAATTTTAGATTTTATTTCTCACAAAAATGTTTAAAAATTGAAATTATGTAAGGAATCAAGATAATTAGGTAATGATACTAAAATTGTATTTTTTAAAGATGAAATAACCGGTTGGGAACAAATTACACTACTGTTTGAAAATAAAAATATTTAAATTATAAAAGGTAATTATATTTGAGGCTATGAAAACGCCTCATATAAACACCTGAAAAAACGGCATAACACTCGACTCAGCAGCTCGCGAACTTGTGTCCGTCGACTGATCGCATGATCTAGAATAAAATTTTTATTTTGTAGTAAGCTTTCATTAATGTCGATTTTGACTTTTGAGAGAAGCATTATTTCAACTCAAGTAATAGCTTAAGTAAAAATGGGTACTTCAACCCTGAACAAATCTACAACTACTTAATATAATTATTAAAAATCCTTATTTGCTGTAACTTACGATTTTGCCAATTTTTTTTTGAAATTTGTATGTCTGCTTAAGTTAGGCATAACACAGTTTAAAAATCTGTATTTTAACTGTTTCCAATCAGGCCTCATCTGAAAAATTAAAAATATAAATCTTAAAAACTAAAAACGAGCTGAACATTTATTGCGAGTTATACATTATAGAGATTTAAAATAAAACCGAGCAGAAGTACCGTGTCAAGTTCTTTAAAATTATTAAATAAATATAGTAGCAAAATTACCAGAGTGCGAGCAATTTCAATCCATGCCGAATCGTCCATCATTCTGCTGAATAAGTAGTCGTGTTTCTCGATATATTTTGCAACTAGTTTATCGTCTTTGGTGACAACAGTAAACCTGGAAATGAATATCAAATGTTATACTCTCGCTTTGGAAAGATTTACGATCAACTCAAATAACAACAACATTTACAACTCGATTCGATTTTTTGTTTGTTAATGGCCCGACACTTGTTTTTGGCCAGTTGCCAAATTGATTCGATTTAAAAAATTTAAGATTGCTCCTAGAAGTGTCTTCTAGGAGCAATCTAAAAATTAGAAAAAACAATTACAACAGGAAAGCTAACTTCCAGTTATTTTATGGTCTCCTATAATAAAAAAATTAAACACGTGTCTTTAAAATACATACCCACCAGATGATGAAGACATTTTAGATTTATTTATTATTTAATTATTATTTTAATTTAATTTTAATTTAATTATTATTTGAATTTTGTTAATTAAAAAATTGGTCAGAACTTGACACAGCTGTGACTCTTCGACAAAGATTAAAAAGATTAAAAAATTGGTCAAAACTGACACAGCTGTGAGCATAGACAAGAGTATAGACAAGAGTAGACACGTAACGCGCATTTAAGGATCAAAATTTCTCAGTAAACAAAATTTCTGAATTCGTAAAACAAGGAGTTCGAGATCATATTAAGAAGTTTCCTGTACTAGAATCTCACTACACAAGAGAGCGCTCGGACAGAAAATACTTGGGAAATGAATTGAATATAAATCGAATGTATGAACTCTATAGGGCAGACTGCCATGAAAAAAATGTACCTGAAGAAAATATTGCAAAAAGTTGGTTATATTCGAGCATTTTTAACACAGAATTTAATTACTCGTTTAAGTTGCCATATAATGATACCTGCGATGAGTGTGATAAATTTTTGTTAGCTAAAACTCAATCAACAGAAAATCGGGAAAATATTGACAGAATGTACCAAGAACACCTTGGCGAAGCTGGTAAAAGATATGCATTAAAAAGAACAGATAAAAAGAGACAGCTATACAAAGTGATGGAAAATTAAAATTCGTTACTGTGGATCTACAAAAATGTCTCCCTACGCCCCTACTTACAAACCAACAAAGCTTTTATAAACTTAAGTTGTGGACATACAACTACACTATATCAGATGCTGCTGGAAACGTTACAACGTGTATCATGTGGGACGAATCCAAGTCTGGACGTGGGGCAAATGAAATGGCATCTGGCATTCTCAAATGGGCAGAGGCTTTAAATGAAATCGTACAAGAGATTACCATCTGGTCAGATAACTGTCCATCACAAAACCGTAATTTCATTATGGTAATGGCATACTTTTGGATCCTAAAAAAGTATCCAAATATAAAAAAGATTAACCACAAATTTATGCTACGTGGCCATACGCATATGGAGGTCGATGGTGACCATTCTCTGATCGAGAGAGAAAGAAAACGAACCCCATTTTTAAAAGTGATGACGCCCTGGGACTGGCAGCAACTCGCAAGGCTGTGTTGTCGATCAAAAACTTTTAATGTTGTTAATATGGAAGTCTCTGATTTTAAAAATTTTAAATCTTTGTACACTTCTAATAGCTCACCATTTGTTGTACGTAAGAAAACTGAGGAAAATGAAGATTTTCGTATGTCAGACGTGGTTCACCTACACAAGTACGTAGTGAAAATATAGGCGTATTGTATTTTAAAACACATTTTGACGCAACCACGTTCGACTGTGTCGATCTCAAAAGAAATGGCAGACATGCTGTTTTCCCTCAGCTTTTGCCCCAAATACGTGAGCAGGCAAATGAAATTTCGACTAAGAAATATAACCATCTACAATCTTTATTGCCGTGGGTTCCAAGTATTTTTCACGATTTTTACAAAAATTTAGCTCATTCTGATAAGGCAACGGACGATATTTAATAATATTATTATTTATTTTTTTACAAGCTAATTTTAGCTTTAGTTTATTGCAGTCCTATTTACTGTGCAATCATTAAAAACAATAAAAAAATAATTTCAGAATACGTTCACAGTATTTTATTGCCCATATTAACTCCATTTTCATTTTTCAGAAAAAAAGATTTAATACAGTTTATAATCAAAATATTAGAGCCAAATAGTATTAACTTCATTTGATTTTATTTTTAACTGCTTTTTTGACAAAAAAAAATTAAAAATTTTGAAAGTTAGAAAAGGAAAAATTTAAGGCTATCCACATTACATAATTAAATATTTTTTTTTTCAATTGTTAGTAAATAGATATTTTGTGTCAATTTAATGTCTATAAAAATTTTCTAAATGCTCTACTGTAAAATTCAATTTTTGTGAGTTAATACTGTTTGGCTCTCAGGTACAGATATAATACTAATAACTATTGCCTATGTGTTATCCAGACTCCAGACCAGTGGCGTACCCTAACAATCGGCCATCCTGACTAGTCATCGCCCCGATGACCTCGACTTTGAATACGACCGCTGTGCTCTGTTCGTTTGCCTGGCCTGTTGAAATTACTTGATCTGAAAACAGTTAAATACAACAATAATTATATACTAAACTAGATTTTCCATTTTATGAAATGCTGTACTCGCATTCTTTGTTTTTATTGAGTAGCTGTACTCGCATACTTAAATGTTTTTATTTTATATGCTGTACCCGCATATGTTTTAGGTGCGAATGTTGTACTCACATTCGGTTTTTACTAAGTAGCTGTGCTCGCATACTTAAATGTTTTTATTTTATATGCTGTACCCGCATATGTTTTAGGTGCGAATGTTGTACTCACATTCGGTTTTTATATTAAGTAGCTGTGCTCGCATACTTAATTGTTTTTATTTGATTTTTATTTTATTTATATGCTATACCCGCATATCTTTTCAACCACATGACGTATTTTTACTGTAATCAGAACAATAAGGTTGCTCAGTCTTCGGGCAAGCAGTTCTGTTTGGCCAGAACATCACCACTCGTCCAAAACCAAAACAACAATTATTAATGATCATAAACAGTAATTAACATCATATACACACTTTACGCATAGCTTTTTATCTGTGTTGACTACGTCACTGTCTGAACTTGCTATAGGATCCTTCAAATTTAACTTTCAACTTTTTAATTGTATCCTTTTTATCTTTGCTGGCGCCAGATCACAAAACAAGATCATTTTCTCTGTATACAGTTCTCTTTTTCCTTTTAATGTTAAACTTTCTTTTTACATTCACTGCAGTTTTCTTCTTTAGTTACGTTTCTTATGTCTAAATTTTCTGCTCCACCTGTATAAATCTTTCATTATTATTTAAACTACTCTTATGTCTATATTTTCTGCTCCATTCTGTATAAATCTTTTATTATTATTTAAACTAGACATTAATTGGTGAGGTGTAAAGTCAGTCGTATTATTAACAACATTATTCATCCCCCAAACAACATCTGGAAGTTTATCCATTTTTTTTTTTTTTTTTATTCTTTACTGACACATTTAAACTATCTACAAGGGTTCTATTATAACGCTCTACCTGTTCATTTGACCTTGGAGACGCTACAGCATTTAAAATGTGTTTTACTTGATATTTTAGAATTGCATAAGATTTAAAAGTTTTACTTGTAACAGCTTTTCCACAACCAGAGATTATTCTTTCGTGTTTTCCAAATGTACAGAATAGTTCTTTTAAGTGATTACATATTTCACGGGAATTTGTTTTAGTTGATTTACAGTATACATTATTTCATTATTTTGAATAAGCATCTACCATAATTAATATACAATAATATCTGATTTTAAAAAAAATTTACCAAAATGATCTATGTATGTAAAGGACTATCTGGTTTTTAAATCGTTTTCCATACATTCCTTTTTTTTTTTTTTTTTTACTGACAGTCGATGCATGTATTAATGTACTCTCTGATAAATTGAGTCATTTTTTTTTTCAACAACTAATTACTTTTTATTAATGTTTCACCTCGTTTAAAAGCAAGGTAACCTACGTCGTCATGATATTTTCTCGAGCCGTCTTGAAAGTAACAGGTTTATAACTGCCGCCCAAAATTCTCTTACAGACTACCGTTTTTAAGAACATAATTATTTTGAATGTCATTATCAACAATATTGGATAGGGATACTAATTTTTATTTATTTATTTATTTTTTTTTTTACTATATACTTCTAACTTTTGGATCATCCATTTGTAATGCAACTAACCAATCATCTGTATTTATTATCATTAACGGGACCGCGTTGCGACTCAACTCATCTACATGTTTCATTTTCTCCCCGGACCTATGCACTATTTCCATATCAAACTCCTGTATTAGCAATCACTATTGTGCAACTCGGCGAATTATTTATTTATTTACTTTATTTTTTGGAAAAGTTGCTCGAACTGTACAACAATCTGATAAATTTAAGAGGAATGCTTGTTATATAAATTCGAACTATTTTCAACGATTCAGCTATCGTCAAGGTTTCTAAATCATACGAATGGCATACACTTTCTTCTCGGGTAGTAAGTCGGCTATAATAAAATACAGGGTGTAATTCTTTACTGTGTTTTTGTAATAAAATTACCGCTAGACCTTTAGTACTAGCGTCAATGTGAATTTCAGTGGCAGCATTAGGATCAAAAATAGACAGTACCGGCTTAGACGTAAATTCTAATTTTATTTCATTAAATGGTCTAATTTGTTCTGAACCTCATTTCCAGGCTACAGATTTTCTCAATAACTGATTTAGTGGCGCAGTAATTTTGGCGTAATCTTTTACAAACTTTCTAAGGTAAAATGTCAAGCCTAATAATTATTGTAACTCATGAATATTTTGTGGTGTTTTAAATTTTTCTACTCCTGTTAATTTTCTGTTCGCGTGGTTTTATTGTTCCGTTATTAATCTCATAACCTAAGTACTCGATACTTTGCTTAACGAAAAACGTTTCGACAGGTTAAATTTTAAATTAGCTTTTTCAAACAATTTAAGAAAATTTTGCAAAATTTCTAAGCCTTCTTTTATTGTTTTTAATGGAATAAGAATATCATCGAGGCACACTAGAATTTTTTTTTTTTTTTTTTTTTATTCTTAAATCACCCAGTACTTAGTGAAATAATTTTTGAAAGGTGACGGGAGCATTACTGCAGCCGAATGGCATTCTCAAATATTCGTATTGTCCGTCAGGTGTAATAAAAGCATTTTTATGTATTGAATTGAGATTTACTGGTATCTAATGGTAACCCTGAGTCATATCTAAACTACAAAAGTATATACTATCAGATAATTTGCTAATTTGATCTTCGATAAGTGGTAAAGGTTACCTGTCTTTGACAGTTATTTTATTTAGTACTCTAAAATTGGTACAAAGTCTGTAATCACTATTTCGTTTTTTTTTTTTTTTAAGCATTGCAGGACTCGCGTAACTAGATTTCGAATCTCTAATAATTATACCTGCCTCTAAAAGCTCATTTATTTTATTTCTCAAAATCAATTTTTCGTGATATGATAATCGGTACGGTTTGTAATATATTGGTTTATCTGTGGTCAATTCTATTTTAAAATCGGTTAAATCGGTATAGCTTAGTTCATTGGAAGTATTAGCAAAACAAGCGTCATATGAACGGAATAGCGTTATTAAATTTTTCTATTCCCACTCGGCAATATCCCTTATATTTACTTTTGAGACATCCATTGAAAGTACGTCCGCAAAATCATTTGAAATACAAGGATTGATATCTCTTACCAGAACAGCTTCACCTCTACCTACGATACGGTCTTTTCTCCAGATCATAGGAACTGAATTTAAATTGATGACATTCACTGTAGAGATGGGGCCCTCCAGCAGAGATGTAGAGATGCTGTACTTTTCGCGCTCATGGACGTGGACTCGACCGCTTAGTAATGTAGGCGTTGCAGTGTCCTCCGACGCTACTGTGATACGAGCGACATGACGTGGCGGTATGAAGATGTCTTCGTACATTTTGGCAACGGGTCTCGGCTCAGCAACATCTTCAGGAAAGTCAGGCCGTTCGCTGAACTGAATGGTGCGCCCGTTAATGGTCAGCTGGGCTCGCGAGTCGTTGATTACAGGTTGGCCCAAAATAATGTCAATTCCACTCATAGAAGTGTCCACGCACACAATGAAAGTTTAAAAAAAATATAATAGAAATTTTTTTTTTTTTTGGAAAACTCAGCTAAACACATTTTATTCAAACACTAAATTAGTCTTTTGAATAAATTGTCGTATATAGTAACAAATATTGTTAATAAGTACCAGTATATTATACCAAGGTACATTATAAGAGAACAAGAAATATTCAATTTTATCTACAAATGCAGAACGTCAGTTTGATTGTTAAATAATCAATTGTTACAATGCTAAATCAGAAAAATTTATTTTTTATCCACCATACACCGTCTGGACTCAAACCAGAATCTTTCCACATTCGCGGCAGAATGAGTTATCAATTACTCTACGGTGCGATATCTAAACTTTAAATTCTTCATAATATAGCAAATTGTAACGTTAAATACACTTCATATGAGAGCAATTTTTTATCTAGTAAACAGCTAGACATGCATCGACTCTAATGCGAGAGTTATGAATGTATATGTACATTTCATAATTAACCGAAGTCCAAATACTTGGTTGTTATAATAATTATATTTGATTTTATTTACAGCTGGTAGGATATATATAATAGAAATTTTTTTTTTTTTGGAAAACTCAGCTAAACACATTTTATTCAAACACTAAATTAGTCTTTTGAATAAATTGTCGCATATAGTAACAAATATTGTTAATAAGTACCAGTATATTATACCAAGGTACATTATAAGAGAACAAGAAATATTCAATTTTATCTACAAATGCAGAACGTCAGTTTGATTGTTAAATAATCAATTGTTACAATGCTAAATCAGAAAAATTTATTTTTTATCCACCATACACCGTCTGGACTCAAACCAGAATCTTTCCACATTCGCGGCAGAATGAGTTATCAATTACTCTACGGTGCGATATCTAAACTTTAAATTCTTCATAATATAGCAAATTGTAACGTTAAATACACTTCATATGAGAGCAATTTTTTATTTAGTAAACAGCTAGACATGCATCGACTCTAATGCGAGTCCAGACGGTGTATGGTGGATAAAAAATAAATTTTTCTGATTTAGCATTGTAACAATTGATTATTTAACAATCAAACTGACGTTCTGCATTTGTAGATAAAATTGAATATTTCTTGTTCTCTTATAATGTACCTTGGTATAATATACTGATACTTATTAACAATATTTGTTACTATATACGACAATTTATTCAAAAGACTAATTTAGTGTTTGAATAAAATGTGTTTAGCTGAGTTTTCCAAAAAAAAAAAAAATTTTCTATTATATATTATATCCTACCAGCTGTAAATAAAATCAAATATAATTTTTAAAAAAAATGTTGTTGATTTTAGTATTTAATATCAATATTTTCAACATTTATATTATAAGAAGAATCTACTTGCCCGGTAATTAACTGTATTTTCTTCAGCTGGCGAAAATAGCAGTTGTTTTCTGAGTGTCCTGTCCTCTTGCATATGTTGCAGCGTTGTACCACTACCTTTGATGTTCGTTTGTTGCACGGTATGTCGATGGCTTCACTTCTTGGTATTCCAATTTGCTTAGGAAGTAGGCAAATAGATTTTCAGCACGAGCATTGGCTTGCAGGTGGTACGGTAATCCGTCAATAATACAAGATACCGCATTGTTGTTACTACTCCCACACTGTGTAATTAGTATATTTTTATAATAAAAATAGCGTGTTAAACTTCCGTTTTCTTCTTATAGTCAAGTATCTTCAGTAATCCCGCATAATTATGATATTTTGGCCACCCCTGCCAAACGTGAGCGGTTTTCTTTCTTGTTCAATGATTTGTCGCACTTTGTGGTTTATTATGTGATTCGTATTTTCATTATCATAATCTTCTTCAACTATTGGTCGTTTTACATCACTCCCGATTTTCCATTACTCACATGAACTACTTATCACTTTCACTTATGATTAATTATTTTAATATAATTTATTTTTTTTTTTCATAACAAAATGAAAAGAAAGAATCGTTTAAATTTTAGCACGTAGTATTGCAATCCCACTTCTGAATTGTTACGGATGGTGGAAAATATATTTAAAGAAAATAATGAAAATCAGTACTTCATACAAATTTATTTATAACTTCTTATTCGCTCCACAATTCATAACAGAGTGTATTTCATATGACCGTCTTTAACATCCCCTCTTTGTATCTTTCCTGTCCATCCACTTTAACCTTATCTATTTATTTGTTTACACTGGGCCACATGGCCTGTTTACAAATATACGTCTATATAATACTAATAACTATTGCCTATGTGTTATCCAGACTCCAGGCCAGTGGCGTACCCTAACATAATATTGCAATTAAGAAAAAAAATGTTATTTTGCCCAACAATCATCTTAAGTTCACATAATAAAGCCACAAGGCCTCTATTAGCAAATACACTATATTGTCGGCAGGGTTTTGGCACTGCGACCCGGGTTTTTTAGGTTTCTTGTTAGATTATCAACGTTAATAGTCAGCAGTACTGTAATATTTTTCTGTAATAAAAATTGGCAAACAATGCATTGATGAACTTGATTCCATTGTTTGACAACTATTTTTGGTGATCCAAAACAATTAAATACATAATTCGCAATTTATTAATAGACGCTTATCTGTACTTACTGTGAATCCACAATTATAAAAAAAAAATTCGAAAAAAGTCCCAAGAAATCTAGATGTATTCTTGACTACGGTTTTTCCGGTCATGGCCAAAAAATGAGTTTGCTATAGACCGAATTATTGACCTTCGTGAGACACCGATCACGAGATTTGGTGATCGGTTGCTGTTGCCTCTTTGTCAAATTCAGAGTAATTTTCCTCACTTGATAGTTGATACAAAGCGTATTGATTAGTTATATGTATATGTATTTGAATTTTTGTGTGTTATTTTAAACTGCGAATAGAATCGATATTGTTTTGTCGGACTTGAGTTTAGTTTTTTGGAATCTATTGAAGCTGTATTGTTCCTGTTTTCGCTAATAGACCTGAATTTCCGTTATCTTCACGACTGAATTATTTCCGTTCCCGAAAATTAACCCGTTTTCCTGGAAATCCATTTTTGTTGGTAGTTCGATTGTCGTGCATTGTTGCTAGGGCCTGATATAAGAAATATTATCTGGAATAGGAGTTTTGTTCTGTTGATTAGGGAATCAAATTTTCCGTGTGCCCATTTTCTAAAACCACTGTAGGAGTTTTCGTCAGATTTTGGTGGAATAAAATTCTGGAATTTCGGGAATAAAACTAATTATTCTACAATATCAAATTGACCGATTTAAGCTGCGTTATTGACAATTTGATATCGAACAACTATATGTGTTGATTTTATAGGAACGTTTCTGTCTACCGAATATCCTGGATTTCTGATTAGTGATCCTGTGGGATTACTGAAGTTTATTGATTGTGATTGAGAACAGAAGCCATAGCCTCCTTAATAAACATGTTGCAGTGAAGATAAGTATGAATTAGAAATATACCTCTGAAATTGCTGAAATAATCACTTTTTAGTTTTTCCTGCAACATTTACTTTTTGCACATAGGACGTATTACAGAACCAACGACGAAAATCAATCATCAATTTGTATTGACTAGATGATACTTTTTTTGTCGTCTTTTTGTAATTTTATTATCCATAATAATAATTATTATTACTAATAATTAATTATTTTCAGCACTTGACAACTAACACAAAATTCAAAAGTATATAACCGTGGTAACCGCACAAAAATAGACTTGTAATTAAATTCAGACAACTCTCTATAGGTACGTTTTTTTGAAAACGAGTGACAAAGAAGATTTTGTAAACACTTGCATAATCACTTGTTATTAACGCTTTACCTGAATAGCATATTAAACATTAGTGATTACAGACAGTGTTTATAAATTTTGTAAACACTGTGGTTACGTAAGAACAGTGATTAGAACAAAAATAGTAGAATACGGCTAATTATGTCAAATCTCTCAAGTTTAAATCCCAGATTAGTATAAATACATTTTTTCTAACGACATTTTTTTATACTTCTTATTAACATATAAAAACTTTTAAATGCAATGATCTTGTTTTTTTTTGTATACGTAAATTGAAAACATTAATATAAAATGCCTAACGAACTTACCTTCCGTCGTGTGTCCACAAACCGACGGACCTCTTTTTTCTATTTAGTTATAAACCCTGATATATATTTAAAATTTTAATAGCAAAGCAACCATTACAGTTAAAAGCAATAAAACAAAATGATAATCGTTAATTTCGTTAATTATGAATACTACTCTGTAATTGGGCATTTTGCCTGTTGAGTATGTTCAAGAAATAAATAAATAAACAAGGACACGATTTTATAAAGAGTTTTGATACAAGTAAATAGTCTATACTCATATTTAAATAGGACATAAAATGAGCTTTGGTCATAAAATATATACTATCAACAAATACTTAATACTATTTAAAAATGAAATCAAATTATGCTTATAAGTCCATAAATATAAAAAAATGCAAAATTTATGAGACTCCGTCCAATAGTTAACATGAACCGTATAATTGGCACAACATAATGGGCTGAACTGAAGCCAACATAAACAAAAAATAATGGAAGTTACAGCAGGCAAAGTACGCAACGGAGTCTCAAAGATACCGCGTTAGTAGTTAAGGGTTAAATCTATTTTTGTGAGCGCATCGAGAACTAAGTAAATGTAATTGGATGAAATTAGAAACATTATTTTCAGTTTCTATATTTATTTTAGAATTTCACGTAACATTTTCATGACGTCGTGGAACAATTTTTACATTAGTAATCGCACGTTTGACAACCGAGTTATTGTAAAATCACTAAATAGTGAAATGTTACTTATAAATTAATACAGATTTGGACTTTTTTTAAATCCGAAATTATTTCTTCATATATATTATGTTACGTCATATTTCCAGCATTTGTGAGTCGATCTCATTGATTCTTTTTCTTTTTAATAGGACATACCTTCAGGATGGTTTCACATCATTTTTACTTAAATAGGTTCACCAGCTTTTTTTAGTTAAGTATTAACATATTAACGAAGAAGACGAGTAATAATTTGTAAACGACATATTGCAAAACTACTAAAATAAAAAAAACTTTCCAGAAAAATTGAACCCCCTTCAAAAAAGACCACTATAACAAAGTCTTGAGGTCGGCGTCAAGTTAATAGAAGTACAGATTTTATACATAAAACGTTATAGTAATTAAATTAAAAACTTTGTTATATTACGCTTTTTAATGTTTTTTAAGGAGGTTCAATTTTTTTGATTTTTTTTGTGTATTTAAAGTAACATACAACTCAGTTTTAATAAATTATAAAAATATATTTCAAACCGAAATAGTGTTTCTAAAAACATTGAGTGTAGTGTTTCTAAAATTAGTGAAAAAATTATCCATAAGCAACTTTTTGAATATTTGACTATGTACGGATTATTACCTCAATGTCAGTCTGGATTTAGGAGCAACCATAGTACTGTAACTGCTCTCACACTTTTATGTGACGATATAATAAAAGCAATGGACGATGTACTGCTTTAATATTACTTGATTATAGCAAGGCGTTTGATACCATACGAACTGCTACTAGCTAAACTACATTATCTGGGTCTTTCTTTTCCTGCTATTAAGTGGTTTGATTCATATCTGTCAGGTAGATCTCAATCAGTATTTTTAGACACTGGTAATGTTTCAACTTATAAACAAATAACTAAAGGAGTGCCACAAGGGTCAATAATTGGTCCACTGCTTTCATTGCTTATATATTTGATTTCTATAAATGTTTGCAACATCTAAAGTTACATCAATATGCTGATGATACGCAGGTATATTATTCTTTCCAGTTATCCGATAAACAGAATGCTACTGAAGCTATAAACATTGATCTCCAGTCAATACATCACTATTCAGATAATCACGGTCTAAACTTAAATTTCAATAAATCATCCATTATCTACATCGGAAGTAACTTTATTACCCGATCAATGAACAATCATTTCCTGGACATAAACATAAATGGTGATGTTATCCCGGTTGTAAATACAGTCAAGAATCTAGGTGTAACTTTTGATCAAAATATGAAATTTACAGAACATATAGCTATCAAATTTAAATCTGCTTATTTCAGACTGAAAAAATTATTTCCGTACAAAAACTATCTGTCAGTTCAAATGAAGCTTACATTGGTCAATGTATTAGTTTTACCAATAATTGAATATGGTGACGTCGTTTATGGTAGTTCGTTGGACTACCAAACCCGTTACAAAGCTCAAAAACTTCAAAATTGCTGTTTAAGATTTGTTTTCGATATTCCCTATAGAAACCATATTACACCCCTACTCATGCAACATAGTATTTTAATTATGACATATCGTAGACTCCTTCATTTTTATTTATTTCTATTCGGTTTGCTAAAAAACGACGCACCTAAATATTTAACCAGTAGGCTGATAAAGCGTTCAAATCCGTATCAGATTAGGTCTACTACGTTTGAGATTCCACCACATACTACATCAAATTTTAAAAAATCGTTCTCGTATTTAGCTCCTAAATTATTAAATGACCTTCATGACATAGTTCCTTGTCACGAAAGCAATATTAATGTATCTCAAATTCAAAAATTTCTATTAAACGAGCAGCTAAATCATTGGCCTATCTGGGTAATTACTTTACTTCCATAGTGTTAGTTTAAGTACTATTTATTACTGTTTGAGTTGTATCTATAGACTGTAATAATTTGTATGTATATATTTTTGTAATATGGACAGATGGAAGATCATTCCGTGATATGAATCTGATCCTATTGCTTTGGCAATAAATATATCTGTCTATCTATCTAACCTGGAATTCGTGCTTTGATATCAACTTTTTTCAAACACTCTTAAAATTTCAATTATTCGACTTGATTATGTGAAAACTGATAAGAAATAAGTTCGTCGTATTTTTTTTTTTAATTTTCAAGGAAGATATCTTTCTTTATAAATCACACAGATAGCTGATATAATACAAAAAAATCTCATCTTTTATTCATTTATCTAACCAATGCATCAATTGCAATGTAATTTATTTATTCAATTGTCCGTTACATATATATTTACATTTGCACGTCTGTTATTAGATACTATTTATTAATAAGTTCCAATTTATTATACAATATTGTGATTGAAATTTGCAACTGTGCATTTTATCAGCTCACGTGTAAGGACACAAGAAGACTATCAATTTATAATTATCAAGAAAATGTTTAATAAATAAAGGTACAATAAATTTTTAATTATCAGTAATTACCGGCGTTAATGTCGACGTATCTTATCTTAACCCGATAGTATCTGAATAAAAAGTATCCTATTACTTTACTAACTGATAGTGTAGCTATCAAGTTTTATTAAAATTATTCCAGTAATTCAAGAATGAAAGCTGATACAGAAATATTCTAAAAACACGTTATTCCGTACACAAAAAAAGATTGTCCTGTACAATTATACATATTAGTGTTGATTAAATCACTGACTGGTGAATTAATTGTCGCAAACACTTGAAAAACGTTTTTTTTTTTAAATAAACCAGATAACAAATTTGTTGATTTACAACAGTTGCATTAATCCTATGCTTGAGAAATCTGAACACTGACTAATTGTTCCAACGTATGTAAAATCTAATTTGATTCTGCAGAATGGATTTTCTCACAATAAATTATAAAGTCAATATCAAGAAACGTAAATACTCGTCAACCAATCACAAAGCAGGATTGTTTTTTCCTTATATATTCTTGCATTAATTTGAATTCGCGAAATTTTAAATCAGGGGGTTATCTCGTTCCGTTGGATAGTAATGAGTGAATGATGTCATCCAGCGGACCTGTCAATTGATATTGCATGGTTAATAAAAATATGAACGGTCTGCCAGTTGACGTCATTCGTGGATGGAAGTAATCTGTGTGAGGCTCTAAAGCCGTAGTTATGTATAATTCGACACTGTTTGACTTCGTGTCCATACCCGAAATAAATAACGGATATAAATAAAATAATACATATTTTAATGTAAAATTGCATACAAGAAGATTTTTGAATATAATTTTTATACTCAGTACTATAGACAGCAAGTGTATGTTGTGTGCACTCATCGAAGTTGGCCGATAGTACATGTATCGTGAACCGCTAGACGCTTGTCACATGACCGTATACCGTGGGATTCACAGACAATCACGTGATTATACTAAACTGGAATATTGCACAATATTACATATTTTGTTATGAAATTTTTACACTAATTTTATGGAAAATCACATAAAATACATTAAAACTACATAAGTGTATGTAATTTTACTTTATTTTATGTATAAGTACCAAAGCTGTTTAATTTCACAGCGAAAGTCCAAGTTTTTATACAGTTCTTGTAAAAATAAATAATAATGAATAATTACCTAGAAAATTGAGGGAATTTTACTTTAGCTTTCAATGTAATTTTACAGTGTACATATGTATGCATACACATCTGAAAGTGGTTTGGGCCGTGTGCCAAATGTACACTGCGAGCACTGTACGGTGTGACGTGAATTTAGTATACTGCGAAGCCGTTCCTTTATAGTTAGTTATACTGGTTACTGTTTAAAACGGAACGCAGTACAGTATACTGTCATCGACGTTTTTTGATGTTAAAAGTTTAGTTGCAAAAGCCATGTCTGCAAGATAACGAGAAAATATTTTATAAAAATAATTAGGTTGTGAATTTAATTTTGATGCAATTGAATATTTACTCATAGATGCACGATTATAAATTTCTTTAGTTACTTTCGTTTCATACATAATATTTGTTTCACACTGCAATAAACACAATTTCTTTAAATTTTCCATGTTTGTTTTAACGGCCGGTATTTTTAAATGCCAATATTCAAGTGGAAGCTGTTAAATTTCTGAACGCTGTTGATCACGTGATCAAAGCACAGAGCACTTTACCTCGAAAACACCAGTGTTCACGGTAGAAAAATGGCGACGATTTATGACGTCATATATTTCCCTAGGATACTGCGACTATATATCTGTCAGTCTATAACGGAACGAATTTCTCCCCAGTAAGAGCACTGAAAAGTGCCAATATACACATTGGCACACGGCCCAAGATAGGCTAGATAAGTATGCGTTGTTGCCAGATCGTTTCTGTCCGAGTCCTTGAATGTATACTTTTCTATAAATTGTTGAACTTTCAATTCAATTTATTCCTTAGAAAAAAATGTATACATAATATATAATATAACCGTTATTTATATATAATTAGACGGTCAAAATTTTTTCTTATTTTTTTAAACTCATAACAAATGCATTGAAAGACTGTCAATTTTTTTAAAGTTTCTGACTGTTAGTTCTTTTTTTATAAAAAAGAAACTGGTTCAGAACTACAGAGATCGTATACAATCAATGTTAATTATCCAATTTTTAATTGAATTTATCTCAGATTATATACGGCCGATCGATTTCAAATTTTCAGGGTAATTGTATTATCATGTTCTTAATAAGTATATAATAATTAAGAATTTTCTGACGGTGTGTCTTAACTACCTTAAACTATTTTATATTATTATCTGTTGTATTTCTTACAATTAATATTTAATCATATTTTAATTGTATATACGTATTATATCCCTATGTCGGAATAGACAAATTGGGAAGAAATACTTACATAATTATTATTATTACTAAGGTTTTTTTATTTTTTAACGGGAAATTGGACAATTCAAATATAGTTAAACTGAATAAAAAATTGCGACGTTTCGTTAAAGCTTTTTAACTTCTTCAGGCACAACTGAAATAATTAAAAATACAAATTAGTTAATGAAATATATATTTTTTTTTAAATAGAATTGAAATAATACCTTTAACTAGTTAACCATAACAGTAATAAAATTTAGATATCTATAATAATACATATATTTACTTCAACAAATATTAAATAGTAAATATTTAAACGAAATTTAAAGGTATTATATCAATTCTATTTAAAAAAAATTATTTATTTCATTAACAAATTTGTATGTTTAATCATTTAAGTTGTGCCTGAAGAAGTTAAAAAGATTTAACGAAACGTCGCAATTTTTTGGTTTTGTTTAACTATGTTTGAATTGTTCAATTTCCCGTTAAAAAATAAAAAAAAATTATTAATTATAATGGACGTGAACAATATTGAGAATTATTGTTACTATTACAATAAACTGGCCATTGTTCAACAGGTTTTTTTTAAGGTTTTGCCTGCCTTTGATTTGGTTTCCTTAAGGCTGTCGGAACGCTCTGAATTTTGTTTGTGCTGAGAGGGGCGAGGTAGGCAAACGACATACTGTGGGTGTGACCTTCTTTAGCTCTGTCTCGTTCAAATCATCCGCACGTTTCAATTTTTGTCTAGTGCCAACTACGAGGCTAAATTTTTTTTTGCAAGGGTGTCGCTGTCAATTGATTACTTTAATTTTGGGAAATATTTTGAAGATTTAAAAAAGTTTTCCGGAAAAGGAAAAGTCATTTTAGGTTTGTGATGGAACAGTTTTGTGAAATAAGTATGAATAAGGTCATAGTGTGACATTGAAAACTTGTTGTTAATGCCAACTTTTTTCTAGTAAATCGTACATAAATTGCAAATGTAGTCCATTAGAGACCTAGATTTGTCCTTTATCTTCCTTATAGAGAAAGAATTTTTGCAGTATGTTGACGAAGAAGTCTACAATCAGTTGACAGCCGAAGCTCTATTTTTGGCTTAAATTCAAAGCGTTCTGACAGCCTTAATATAAACTCAATTTAATATACATTTCTGGATAATACATATTTGTAAGACATTTAATATGCAGCAGATGATTCCCTTTCCAACACGCATAACGTTAAAATCTGCATCCCTCAATCGATTTCTTTTTTGTCTCCGATCAACCTTTGGTTGTAAATTGTAGCGTTGACCATTTATATTCTATCACCGACCACAAACCTATATTTTGCACTTTGAATTTTTCTAAAGCTGAGTTGCAAGTATAATACTTTTAGGGATTTTAAGAACACCAATTGGAGTGACTTCACTAATGATGCCCATTTAGCAAATTGAAATTAAATTATAAAAAAATCCAGTATCGATAATAAAATTCAGTGTCTAAATTCAATTTTTACAGATTTGTTAAATAAGCATTCATCTGCGAACATAAGCATGAGCCCTGGATTACCCCGGCCATCAAAATCATGATGAAACTTCGTGAAAAGGCCTTACTTGTACACAAAAGAACGAAACGTAGCAGCAAATGACTATTCTGTAAGTCTCTTCGTAATTACACCACGGCTGCTATCCGACGAGAAAAACAAACATTCATCTCTTATTGCAATATTAACAGTAAATATAGTTCGCAATTATCGCATAACATGAAACATTTAGCGATAAATCAAAATGGCTTTCATGGTACAATTAGAATAATGTGGCGATTTTAAAGTACGCGTTAATAAAGCAGTTCGTATTTATAAACACCCACTGCCACATATTGAAAATATTTTTATGAAATTAGAAGGCGGTTTTCACAATTTCAACTCATCTTGCCTCCGCTCCTGAAATTTTTCAGAAAATCATGGAAACATTGTTGTCCTGGACAGAAGATGTATGCTTTTTCGATGATATTTTAATGACAGCTGAAAAACGACAACTCCATTTAGAAAGGTTGGAGAGCGTATTTAATATTTTTAAAAATAACTGGTTGACTATTGAGAAAAGAAAATGTAATTTTTACAAAAATGTGACATATTTGGGTCATACTTTTAAATCAAATTTAATTAAACCTCGAATTATTAATAATCAGTCAAATCAAGTTAAAAATTATAGGGAAAAGAGAAATGGCGAATTTCATATCAACGATTCAGACATTGTGTAAGATCATAGAAAAATAAATAATGTTGAATAGTGTCCTGCAATTATAACAAATAAACTCGGTTCTCAAATTTATAAAATTAAAACGAAATCTGATAATTTAGAATGAGCTTTCAGTAATTTTACTTCGTCGTCTAATAACTAGTAACTAAACTCTAGCATGAATGAACATAAACTGGCTTTAATAAATTAATTATAATGTACATTAAAGTATACATCCTAATGATTTAATTAAACGCATTATGCCAGTGAACACACACAGTGTAAAACCTGATATCAATGTGACGTTTGCACTTTTGCAGTAACAATTTAACTCGGACAGACTCTTTGGAAAACCAAAAACTTCCACGTACTGGTAGGAAACTGTGTCAGTATGGCCAATTTAATTAGCATATTTTATTGATGTAATTTGAATGTTCATATACCGGTGAGAAACAGTAATAATTTAAGGATTGCGAAGTTTTTAATACGATCAATTTGCTTTTAAAAATTTAAAACTCACGAACACAAATACGGGTGGAAAGCCATAAATGTGACAAATTGAATACCCAGCGTCTATTTTCTTTAAATTCTCACTATGCAATAATTGATTCAGTTTAAAAATTCGTGCTACCATTTAGAAATCGACGATATAGTCCGAAATGTAACAATTATTCAAATATTACGCAATATTATCTTTCAAAGCGCTTTTCATTGACTGAATTTTCTATTATAATTTATACAAACTAAAAACGTTCAATATATTCTACAAACAAACGATAATATTGTGCAATATTAATTATATTGCAAAATGTTGAAAGGGCGTCTTTAGACATGCAGTTTAACCATGATATGCATTTTAATCTGCCTATTTATAAGTAAATATGACATAGTTGAATAGATATGTAGTGTAAGAGTTTCTTCAGTAGCCCCAAAATTAAAATAGTTTTTCGAGCCTATGTGCATTTTTCTAAATAAATGTATTTAGTAGTGCCAATTTTGACAAACAAGTTAAGAAACGCGATTTGCTTGGTAACATTCATGTTTGGCCGACGAAGGGGCAGCTATTGCACCTATCGCGTGTACGAGAGAGCAAGTGTTTCACGGCGTGCTTTTTCAGATCTATAGTTTACTGTTTAACCATGTATAGGTGAATACGACGTAATTTAATAAGTGTATGGTTATAGTTATTTCATTTACTTATAAAAGTAAATCGTTGATATATAAATTATAATTAATATCTGTAATAAAAAAAAACAGTGCGAAAGGAGATTAGAAATTTAAAAAATCTATAAGCAAGAATAATTCATAATAGCTGCATACAACCCAAAGAATTGCAGCGTGTGCTACCGTTCTAGGAAGTAAAAATTCGAAACTGCAAACAGTGTTTCTGTAGAAGTTAGTATTGTAAATATAATTAATTTAAAAATTAGAAAATGTGTGCAATTAATTTTTGAAAAGTGTAAAAACTGTGATGCTGATTTGTAAAAGAAACATGTGTATTTAAACAATTATAATAAAGACTTTTATGATTAAGATCTAACTGTACTTCTGTACAAGTCAATATTGTTAATAAAATTTAAAAGTGAAAAAATAACATGAACAATTCATCTCAATACTGTAAAAATTGTGGTGCCAGTTCATTAAAGAAACTTGTGAAATTAATCAATGATAAAAATTGCGCGAGGACTAAAAGAACAAACAATAATATTCTATCCAAATAACAATTGATAGAGGTTTAAAAGAAACACGATTAAGTGAAATTAAATGTATGTATTGTTGATCAATTTATTAAAATCATAGTTTTTGACGGCATGATACATTTTTTCCTCTTTAACTGGAAATCTGTTTCCCAGCTCAGAGTAAAACTGTAGTTATTTTTCCATTAATTATATAAACTTACTGCCGAATTTTTAATATAATGTGTCCTATATTTCTGACGTGAAAGAAAAGTAAAAATTACGTATTCGCGAACTGATGGCATGGATATGACATTTGGATTGTTTGAGAACCTATGTCTATTAGCAAAGTTGATTACAAACAGACTCTTTTTATTAGATTCATTTCCATATAAAAATAAACAGTTGATATTTAAATTATTATTTATATCTGCAATTAAAAAACAGTGCGAAAGGATATTAGAAATTTAAAAAATCTATAAGCAAGAATAATTCATAACAGCTGCATACATATCAGCCAATGCATTGAAACGTGTGCTACCGTTCTAGCAAGTAAAAATTCAGAATTGCTTGACAACGCTTCTGTAGAAGTTAGTATTATAAATATAATTTTAAAATTAAAAAATATGAGTAAATTATTTGAAAACTGTAGAAATGGTGACGCTGATTTGTAAAAAAAAAACATGTGTACTTAAACAATTATAACTGAGATCTTTGTGTTTTAGCCGTACTTCTTTACAAGTTTTTATTGTTAATATAAAATTGAATAACATAACATGACCAATTCATCTGAAAACTGTAAAAATTGTGGTGTCAGTTCATTAAAGAAACTTGTGTAATTAAACAATGATAAAGAGACTATAATGTCTAAAATCGGAAAGCTCAATGAACGTAGGAATTTATTGTATAAATTGTTGAATATAATATTTTCCAAACAAACGATTTTTATTGTACACTATTAAGTATAATTCTAAATATTGTAGTGTTTAAGTGCTTCTTCAGACTTGTAGTTTAATCATGATAATATGAATTTTATTCTGCCTATGTATAGGTGAATACGTCGTAGTTTAATGAGTATGTAACTATAGTTATTTCATTTACTCACAAAAAGTAAATCGTTGATATTTAAATTGTGATTTATATCTGCAGTAAAAAACAGTGCGAAAGGACATTAAAAATTTAAAAAATCTATAAGCAAAAATAATTTATAATATCTGCATACATCCCAAAGAATTGCGGCGTGTGCTACCGTTCTAGCAAGTAAAAATTCGAAAATGGCTTGACAACGCTTCTGTAGAAGTTCGTATTATAAATATAATTAAAAAATATGAATAATTCATTTGAAAACTGTAAAAACTGTGATGCTGATTTGTAAAAAAAACGTGTATTTAAGCAATTATAACTGAGATTTTTGTGTTTAAGAACTAACCGTACTTCTTTACAAGTTAATATCGTTAATATAAAAGTGAAAAAAATAACATGAATAATTCATCTGAAAACTGTAAAAATTGTGGTGTCAGTTCGTTAAAGAAACTTGTGTAATTAAACAATGACAAAAATTGCGCGGGAACTAAAAGAACAAACAATAACATTCTATCCAATTAACAATTGATAGGGGTTTAAAAGAAACACGATTAAGTGAAATTAAATGTATATATTGTTGATCAATGTATTAAAATCAAAGTTTGTGACGTAATTATACATTTTTTCTTCTTTAACTGGAAATCTGTTTCCAAGTTCAGAATAAATTTGGAGATATTTTGGTTTTCGTTATCTAAACTTACTGCCGAATTTTTAATATAATGTGTCCTATTTTTCTGGCGTATAAGAAAAATAAAAATTACCTATTCCCGAACTGTTGGCATGGATATGACATTTGGATTGTTTGAGAACCTGAGTTTATTAACAAAGTTGATTTCAAATAGACTTTTTTATTAGATAAAAAACCTCGAATAATTGTTAAATTTGTGTTAAACTCGCACTGTCAAATAAATAGTAATATGCATTATTAAACGTTATAAAAAATAAATTAGACGCCTAAATTTGGAAAACAGAACCAACAAAAATAATAATTTTGGTTTGATAGACGAAGAATATGTAATAATATGAGTAATATGACAAATTTAAACATAATTCTTGTAACCATATAACATAATAAACCAATATTCGAAAAAATTAACCAGAAATAAAATTAATTGTGATAGTGTTAAAACTAATAAAATATACGAATTAGGTATAAAGATTTATAAATGTTTTCAGTTCATGCCAAGGCAATTATTTCTGCGTCTCGACAAGTATCTTGACCTTCTACCGTAATAACGTGGAAATAGAGGATAGAAATTATTTTTTTAATTTATTTCGTACAGTCTTAATAAATCCTAAATTACAGAGTCAGTACTACCTACCAAATCACTGAATTTTTGTTACCCCGAAATTATAAATAGTTGCGAGCCTATATGAATTTTTTGAAATAAATGTATTTTAATAGTGTGAATTTGACAAACAAGCAATAGACACGATTTTCTTGGCAACATTTGGCGTATAATTTGACTGACAAAGAGGCAGTCATCGCACCCATCGTGTGTGCGAGAGAGTTGGCGTTTGTCACTAGACTCACGATTTTGAAAGTGCACCGACAACGAGATAAATGTGTGACCGTTAATTTTGATGCGACAACAAAATCGATTGTTGAAGACTGCTGGGACAGTTATTGTTGATTTGATTGTTGTTTTGGAGTTATTTAGTGACGATAGTCATTTATTGTTGCTCGCTTGAATGGCGATATTTTTTTTGGATATTGAATTTTATTCTTGTTGTCTAGGACCTAGGTTACGGTTATTCTTGCCTGTTTTAGTTGCCGTTAGTAGGATGGCGTTCTGATCGCCAAATAAGTATTAATAAGGAACATTCGATCTGTGCGTGGAATCATGAGATTATTATCTCAATTCATTTCTTGCATGCGTTTTTTTGATTCCTCACCAATGGTTAAATTTTGCCTTATTTTCTCGACAAACGTCATATCCAAACATCTGCGATCGGAAATTGTAGAATTCTAAAAAGAAAGCAATAATAATTTGTTTTAGTGTGTTCAGTGGCGTCCCATTTATATATTTTGCCAGTGTTGAAATTGTTTGTTATTATTTTGTTAATAATTTTTTATTCGTTATTATTTATTGTCGTTATTTATCGCTGTTTTAGTGTTATTGTTGGCGTTTACTACCTTCGCAATCGTTTAAACTTGAAACGTTTGCGGAGTTCCTTAATGGTATTATTTCATAAGAACATTGTGAAGTTGTGTCTCTTTGTCATATTATGTCCAGTATTTTATTTTCCCTTGCTGAATACAATTTATAATTTCTTACATTCTAGGACACAGAGACTGCTGCAGTAATTATGTACCTCGTTGAACCTAGAGGCTGATCTTTGATCAGAGCGTTATGTCGTTCTGGCGTCCATTTTTAATCATTTGAGCCGTGACTATGTTTTAGATTTTTTTTTGGTCAACTATTGCAGTAATTCTGTTATTTTGTGGTGATAAATGAATTTTGTTTACTTCTACTTAAATTGTGTTTGTAATTTTGTTTTAATAGTCGTGTGGTAGGTGGTATTTATGTCCGCTATGTTTATTAGTATATTTGCCATATGGCAATATACACTATTGACGTCGGTCGGATGGCGGGACCTAGGGGTCGGACCAAAATTTCTCGACCTTTCATAACCTCCTAAACACTTTGGCACCATTTTTAGAAATGTTTATATATATATATATGCGTATATATTATAGAATGTTAATTCCCGTCATAAAAGCGAGGTCTAGAGGACCCGGATCCATAGCAACAACTCCCGTAACTCTGGGACAACATTTGGCTTCAAAAATTGAAAAATAAAAATTTGAGCGTGTGTGACCCCCTTTAGTGTTTGAATTTCATTATACATAAGAATGCAACACCAGATCGTATTTGCTTTTCATGAAAATAAAAGAAACATTTATTGCGTATCAACAAAATTAAAGCAAACATCTTTTGTTACAGTAAAAGTGAACGCACTATAAAAATTATATTATAAAAATTTGTGTATAATGACAGATAAGACGGCGTTTCTAACAGTAGACGCGAAGGTCCGTCGACAATTTGTTTCAAATGGCACGTTGTTGAAACAGAAGATCTAATGTTTTTGTATAGTAAGAGAGAACGCCGCTGATATATACTGCACAGAATGGAATCGTTTTGTTTCAAATAGCATGTGAACGCTAGCTATCTGTTGAGAGAACAGTCATCGGCTGGCCTCTTGACTGGTCAGATTTGACAAACAGCGTGTGATATTTTAACACAGCAAAATAAAATGATATATTATTATCGCCAATAATCAATTATTTTTCTCGCAAATTTTGATTGCTATTATCTGTCGCTAACCTGGAGGTGTATCGTTCTAGTTTTCGTTATTGACTCCCGTTTATTCGTATCTATCCAGAGATTCTATCCCGTTTATCGTAATTCCCGTATTTTCCTGGATTTCTGGATAAATTCAATTGTTGGTTATTGTTGCGAGCGTTGTTAGGAAGTGTAGCTTTCCGTGTGCCCCTTATATACCTGGATTTAGGAGCGTTTTTCGAATAGGGAATATTTACCGTGAATTATTCATCAAGGATCTTTTAGATTTTCGTACTGGTGTGGATCTGGATTATGGAATACAGGAATACATTCCACAGTTTTCTAAAACTGTGTTACAATTCTACTTTACTTCGAACATTCCTGTGTATCGGTTCCGTTTTGAATAAAATTTATTTGGCGATCTATTCCAGACTGTCCTGTCGGACTAAATAAAATTTCAGTTCGGGATTCCGGACCGAGAAATATTTACGGGATTTGCATTAAGTTCAGTTAAGCCACATTTCTACATGGTGTTTTAGATCCTACGATTAATTCCCGGATTTATCATTGAATGGTTGTTAAGTTTATCACAACCAATATTAACGATTCCCGTGACGCTACCGAGTAATATACAGAGTGTCTACAAAGTTACGTGTTTAGTTTTGCTGTGTTTTTGTTTTTTATTTTCTTTGTGTCGTTTACGCATATCTCAATCAGGATTTATTCCCGTGACACCAGAGATCCTATATACAAGGTGTACGAAAATTTACGGATTAATTATCGCCCTGCGAACTGTTTCTGCTTATCGCAATCCTATCTTAAGTGTATTTTGACGGCAAGGATTTAATATACCGGGTGTCCGATAATTCCCGGATCAAGTATTCCGTTAGATATGTGTTTGCGTTCTGGTCAAAAGTTTTTAACGTGTTATTCTTAGTGTTTCGTGTACTGTGTCTTGTGCCTTGCCCTTCCAGGGTTGTAGTTGTAAGCTTCCTAGTCTGGACTATCTAGGTGTGGCTATTTACGATTCGTGTCCTGGCGCCCTGGTAACTCAGTCGGAGAATACGTAAATGTTTTTTTGAATATCAGAACCGATTTTGGTCAGCTACGTGTTTTCGTGTCTTGTTATTGTTAATTTTCCAAGTGGTAGGATTTTTCCGGCCGTTCTACGGTCATTCCCGTTGTAATAGATTTTGAGAACTCGTTATTTTGTGCTGTCCTTTGTGTCGTGTGGTAGGTGGTGGATTTTTAAGCGCCTTTTAAGGCATTTTCTTGTTATAGTCGATTTGCGTTTCGTAGTTGTGTTGGATATTTTTTATGGATTATTTTCTAAAATTTTTTAAACTAACCCCCGGCCCAGCGCCAGCTGAAGCTAGCCGCGCAACCGATTAAATTCGGATTCAGTTTAAATGGTTCTTCGGTGTTACAAATGAAAGATATTAACCCTACATCAAGTTTTATTGAACTTTGAATAATTTCGAATAAATTCGAATATCTCCGAATACTTTCGAACAACGCCTATAATATATATATATATATATATATATATATATATATATATATATATATATATGTACGCGCGATAACTTTTGAAAGAGTTAATTGATTTCAACGAAATTTTGCCCACATGTTGAAATCCATCACCGTAAGAAGCCTATTTAAAATGGGCGTAATCGGGCCATTTTAAGGGTAGTTTTTAGGGGTTGCAAAATGTTTTTGGGTCCCAAAATACCGACAAAATTCTCCGAATTGTTTCAAAATTGAAATTTAACCCTCTGGTAGCAATTAAAAAGGTTCCCTAAAATTTTAATAAAATCGGCTCAACAGGACCGGACTTACAAATTTTTTGAAAACACTAATTTACAGATAGTGACTTATTTATTGAAGGGTGTATTTAATTTGGTGTAGACGTTAGATTGATAATAATATTACAATTAAGAAAAAAAATGTTATTTTAAGGGGTGTATTAAGGGGTTAAATTTTTTATTTTGCCCAAAAACAAACTTAATTTCGCATAATAAAAGTATAAAACCTCACGGCCCTATACAAGCAAATACACTATATTGTCGGCAGGGTTTTGGCACTGCGACCCGGGTTTTTTTTCAATGTTTTTTTATCAAAATTGAACAGAATATTCTTAGAATGATCCTTAATAATGTAACAAATTTTTAAAATATTAATAAATAAGGTACTCTGGAAAAAAAACATAAAAATATGCTTATTTTTTTATATCTAAGACCCTTTTACCCTCTGAAGCGTTGCTAATAGAAACCTAAAACAATGTTGTAGTCGACAATGCAGAGTATTAATGTTGATCTTTGAGATCTGGCAGAATAATTAATCAGTGATTTAGGAAATTATACCAGATAAATATTGCTACACTTTAAAGTAATCAAATTACCAAAATTGATAGATTAAAGTGCGTGGTTGGCACCGTTCCAGTCAAAAATTTCAATACTAGAACTGCTGTTAAGTATGTGAATTCCAGACAGTAAAAAAATTGATAATTTCAAATTTTTTTAAAAGTTGAATGTATGTAAACAACATACTAAAACTTCAGCTTCTCATCTGAAAACTACTCTATGCAACGAATAATCTTAAAAGTGATACTTTCAGTTAGGTCTAGTGTGCATAATTGAGGTTTTCAGACGGTCGACAACTTAATTTGCGTCTCTCCGATGTACCTAAATTTGGAGCATGAAATTAATGTATGTGGGACTGCTTGTTGGTCTGGTCTCTACCCTTTGATCTTTCCGGCATAGGTGACCTTTTTGGGGTTCGGTTTCCCGCCCTCCGCCGGCTTAGTTCATCGGGTCACTGAGACACGCGAGCCCTCCCACCACGACAAGGTCCTGCAGTCCATAGGGAGGGGGTGTAAGTGTGTGTGTAATGTATGTACATGTATGGGTGTAATGTATGTATTTGGATGGGTGTAATGTATGTACTTAGATGGGTGTAATGTATGTAAATGTATCTGTGCATGCATATTTTTAGGGTTCCGTACTTGAAAAAAGAAAAAATGGGACCGTCACTCGCGTCTGTCTGTCCGTCCGTGACAGTCAATTTGCGGCAAAACTACTGGACCGATTGAGATGAAATTTAGTACACATATGTAAGTCGGAGTACCCACAGAGGGACTTGTAAAATAAATGAATTTTGATCATGATGCTGACTTTTGAGGAGCAAATTAGAAAATAAAAAAAAAGTTTTGCGAACTATACCGTGCAACATATTAAATGTGTTGCGGACAATCTTCAAAGTAATCCTCCTCTGCGATAGACGTTTTCCACTTTTCGGCGAAACTTCGACAAACGGGAATCCTTTTTCTTCTTCGGTTTCTTCTGCTCCTGCGTCGCTTTGTCCGTCTTCATCCTTTTTGGGACCGGTTGTGTATTTTCCTTTTTCATGCAATGGCTCTGTCCCTCATCTCTTAAACGTTTTGCATCCATCGGTCTCTTAATCCCCTCATCAACTTTCCTCTCGTCCAGGTGTCTCTCCATGACATTACTCCTGGGGACCTTACTTATCGGCGTGGGCGACGACGTAGATGACTGTTTCCTCGCTTGGATATATAAACGGGGGTTCGTTTGACGCCGTGGCATTTTGGCAGTTACATCTTGAATCATCTTCTCCTCGGTGCGTACCGGAATCCGCGAGGCCTGTTTCTTCTTCTTAATTGCTTCCCGACGCTTTTCGAGTTCATATAATCGCACACAATACGCTGTGTGTTTCCGCATCATCTTTGCCCTTTCGGCGTAAACTTCCTCGCTTACGTCTTGCGAAAGACCTTCATCTTCTTGTTTCGGGCATACATACGCTGTGTGTAACCGCATCATCCTTGCCCTTTCGGCGTAAACGTCCTCGCTTACGTCTTGTGGAAGACCTTCATCTTCTTGTTTTGGGCATTCCTTCGCTTTCTCTGGTTGAGTCGTTTCTCTTTTCGTGGGGCGTTTTCTTTGCTGGTCGTCCTCGTTTAGGGGTTTATTTGCCTTCTTCATATTAGCGTCTTTTGGAATTTCTTCTTTTTCTTTTTTCGGACATTCCTTCTTCATTGCGGTGGTGCTAAATCGTATTCTTCGAGGGTCGCCTTCGTGTAGTGGTCGATGTAGAGTTCTCATCTTTTCCGGATTTTTTGTCTCCTCCCTGTTTGAGACCTTCATCAAACGGAGCATCCTTGCCCATTTCTCCTCGTATGTGGGAACTCCTAGAACTCCTAGAAGGGCATCCCAATCATTTCGGGTGAACGATTGGACCATCGCGTAGTCTCCTAGACAACGCTGGACTTCCAAGGCTTCGGCATCTACTGAAGTAACACGTCGCATCGGTCCAAAAAGAGAGTCTTCGAACTTCGCCATTTCTTGTTATAAGTCAAAAATCCTTTCACAAGCACAATTTAAAAACACACAAACACTATAATAAATAAACACTCACAAGTAAAACAATACACGATCACTGTTCTATCAAAATAACAACACTAAATTCAAAACACACACAACACTATTTTAACTTAATTACACTAATTACACACTGTCACTAAATTAAGTAAAAGCTCACAGTAACTATAACACAAAATCACTATATTGTATCACAAAACACACACACAATCACAATATTAACCCAAGTAAAAACTCACAAAAACTATAATTCACAATCACTATAATAAAAAAACTGTTACGCTATAAACACAACACAATCACTATATTAACTCAAATAAAAGACACGCACAATCACTCTATTAAGTAAGCAAAAGCTCACTGTAACTATAATAGCTCAAGTAAAAAAACTCACCCAATCACTGTTGTATCACAAATAAGTAAATATGTAAGCGAGAAACGCGCACAATTACTATGTTTGCACAAATATGTAAAGTACAACGATATTCACAGTATGAAAATCACAGCTGAAATGAATAATTTGGTTAACAGATCAAAGAATTAAATTTCAATCCACTTTCCAAACAATGTTTACAGCACAGAATTCAAAACTGAAATGAATGTTTTGAGATATCTTAGTCAAACAGGTCACTTTTCAGGTCAGTTTTTCTCATCGACATATGTATTTTAGGTCTATAGTGACTGTTTATAAGTTTTTCCTTTCAGGTACTTGAAATGTTTAGAATTTCGATATCAATAAGGTCAGGAATTATGAAATAAGTTCGTGGTAATTTTTTATCACAGGGTTTAACAAAATGTCGTGTTTTTAGTGATGGGAAAATTATTCGTTTCCAATTTAAGCATATTGAGAGCTTAAAAATGTCTTAAAAAGAAAAGACGAAACGTTGCAATCAATGAGTGTTAAAATTGATTTATTTTCATTATTCCAATTACCCGTGATACTGTTTTCTATTATAAATGATCTTAATTTTAGTGCATCTATTACGTATAATAATACAAATTATAAATTAAAAAATAAAATCCTCACAAGATATTAATTTAATACCAAAAACGAATTAAATTTATAAAAATAATTAAATCTTTAATTAGTTTTTGGTAATATATTACCTTTTTATTAGTATCTTGTGAGGATTTTACTTTCCAGTTCAAGAAGACACAAGAATCGGGGCCATTCTCAATTACAAATTATTAACTTTTGTTAAAGTGTTTGCCATTAATAATAATTGTGCAAAATTTGTATTTGTTGTAAAGTTATTAATTTCTGGAAAAAACTGAATCCGAATACCATTATAGATCGAACTAAAAAATGGAGTAAACTCTCTTTTTCATATAAATTACACAGGCTACATATATTTTCAGCAAGACTCTTAAAATGTATACGAAGGCAATCATCCTCCATTACTCAAAGTTGACAGAACATTCTTAATTTGTTTATATTTATTTGATAAGTCAAGTAAAGTTCTATTTCATTATTTTCTTTTAACATTTTTTATTGAGTGCTATATGACGACAATTAAATTCTGTTTTGGTCTTCCCTGACTAATTTACCTTCGATACACTCTGACCTGTGTCATGTTTTGGATTCGAGGAATCTCAAAACGAAAAAATAATATAACATTTTGGAAAATTAATTTTAACCTAAATTAATACCATTCCCCACTAGTGGATTGGTCTGGTAAAATACTAAAAATTTTACCTAAGTGGTTTTGTTTTGTGAATTTTTATGCCTATGTTCTATCGTAGAGTTTAGCAACAAAGTTTTGTGAAGGATATTTCAAATTTCAAATCGTATTCTTCTAAACTGTTTACCGCGACTACCCGCTGGGAGTTCCTTGTTCAGCGTTCAGTCTGGATTGAAATACATTCGGAACACCTTTGAAAGGTTTTGCAAATTGTCACGCTACAGGACTTACACAGTGTCCACTCCGAGCAAATGAAAGTGTTCAGTTTTCATTCAACACTTCTTAGTTTTTTCAGAAATAAATTAATGTTGAAATATTGTAATCTATAAGGTCATTGATTTTCATTTATGAGATACCAAAATTCCGATCGATTTTAATGCAAGAACCAGAGCGATTTTAATCAACCGATTTCGTCTGCCTCGCGATTCACGCGAACTCTTCGGTGAATATAATCTTTCCGTTCTGGTGGTCGCATAAAATACAGGATTTCGAATTAATGAGAAGCTCTTTTTAAGTATTCAAAGGAACATACTGCATATATTTATAACGTGGAGGGAAAGTTTGGTTGAGGAACAGTTGAAAAAAGAAGCTTTACCGATGTTTCGCTTGTGGCCTACGTTTCGAAAAATATATTTCCATCTTCAGGGCCTCAGGCTAGTCAAAGGGTGGTAAATTGTACTAATCTTAGATACATGATCATAATCTATGGGTTAATATAATTTGACTAGCCTGAGTCCCTGAAGATGGAAACGTAGGCCACAAGCGAAACATCGGTACAGCTTCTTTTTTCAACTGTTCCTCAACCAAACTTTCCCTCCACGTTAAAAATATATATTGGAACAAAAAATATTAAAGACTATACTGCATATAAACTACCATTTCTAGATATTTTAAACAAAGAAATTAATGGTGGAATATTGTAATCCGTAAGATCATTGATATACCAATATCTTAGAAATTTTCGTTGCGTTTTAATTTGCTTGAGAAGAATAAAAGACAATAAAAAAGACCTTGAAGAAACTTAAAAAGAATATTTGGTTGAGTTTCGTTGAGTCAGTTAGGCTTTTAAACGTATAGTCGAACATCTTAAAAGTCTTGAAAATTAATTTTCGCTACTAGATCCGCCAAAAGTGCTTTGATTTTTTTTGCCATTAACTTTCTTCACACGTATTTTGGAAAATAAATATGTAAAAAAAGAGGTGCGTCGGTTCGTGGACACCCGACGGAAATAATTCTCCTTACGCATTTTATTACACTGTTTAACACAAAAATCCTTCCCATAAATTAAATGAGTATTTTGTAAAATTTGGACCTAAATTTCTACAAAATTGACCTGTAAATCGTCCGATTAGCCATAGATTTTGTGGAAAGGCTTTATAATTCTTTCTAGGTAATAAAATAATAAACCAGTTAGGAAAATTTGTTGTAAATTCCACAAATATTGTTCATTAACTTTCTTTCTACGTATTTTCTTTTGAAAGGCAGATAAATATGTAAAAAAAGAGGTGCATCGGTTCGTGGACACCCGACGGAAATAATTCTCCTTACGCATTTTATTACACTGTTCAACACAAAAATCCTTTCCGTAAAATTAAAGAATATTCTGTAAAATTTGGACCTAAATTTCTACAAAATTGACCTGTAAGTCGTCCGATTAGTCACAGATTTTGTGGAAAGGCTTTATAATCCTTTCTAGGTAATAAATTAATAAACCAGTTAGGAAAATTTGTTTTAAATTCCACAAATATTGTTCATTAACTTTCTTCACACGTATTTTGGAAAATAAATATATAAAAAAAGAGGTGCGTCGGTTCGTGGAAACCGACGGAAATAATTCTCCATACGCATTTTATTACACTGTTTAACACAAAAATCCTTCCCATAAAATTAATGACTATTTTGTAAAATTTCTACAAAATTGACCTGGAAATCGTCCGATTAGCCACAGATTTTATGGAAAGGCTTTATAATCCTTTCTAGGTACTTAATAAACTAATAAACTAGTTAGGAACATTTATTTTAAATTCCATAAATATTGTTTATTAACTTTCTTTACACGTATTTTCTTTTGAAAGGCAGATAAATATGTAAAAAAAGAGGTGCGTTGGTTCGTGGACACCCGACGGAAATAATTCTCCATACGCATTTTATTACACTGTTCAACACAAAAATTCTTTCCATAAAATTAAA
>JAVRKA010000685.1:0-65318 GCA_034508555.1 Venustoraphidia nigricollis
ATCGACACCTATATCTGAAATGCCTATCGACACCTATATCTAAAATGCCCATCGACACCTATTTTTGAAATGCCTATCGGAAACTACATCTGAAATGCCTATCAGCACCTATATTTGAAATGCCTATCGGCAACCATATCTGGAATGCCTATCGGCACTTATATTTGAAATGCCTATCGGCTTCTATATCTGAAATGCCTATCGGCACCTATTTTTAAAATGCTAATCGGCAACTATATCTGAAATGCCTATCGGAACCTATATCTGAAATGCCTATCGACACCTATATCTGAAATGCCTATCGACACCTATATCTGAAATGCCTATCGACACCTATATCTGAAATGCCTATCGACACCTATATCTGAAATGCCTATCGACACCTATATCTGAAATGCCTATCGACACCTATATCTGAAATGCCTATCGACACCTATATCTGAAATGCCTATCGACACCTATTTTTGAAATGCCTATCGGAAACTACATCTGAAATGCCTATCAGCACCTATATTTGAAATGCCTATCGGCAACCATATCTGGAATGCCTATCGGCACCTATATTGAAATGCCTATCGGCTTCTATATCTGAAATGCCTATCGGCACCTATTTTTAAAATGCCATTCGGCAACTATATCTGAAATGCCTATCGGCACCTATATCTGAAATGCCTATCGACACCTATATCTGAAATGCCTATCGACACTAATATCTGAAATGCCTATCGACACCTATATCTGAAATGCCTATCGACACCTATATCTGAAATGCCTATCGACACCTATATCTGAAATGCCTATCGACACCTATATCTGAAATGCCTATCGACACCTATATCTGAAATGCCTATCGACACCTATATCTGAAATGCCTATCGACACCTATATCTGAAATGCCTATCGACAACTATATCTGAAATGCCTATCGACAATTATATCTGAAATGCCTATCGACACCTATTTTTGAAATGCCTATCGGAAACTACATCTGAAATGCCTATCGGCAAC
Organism: Venustoraphidia nigricollis; assembly: GCA_034508555.1. Taxonomy (NCBI): domain Eukaryota; kingdom Metazoa; phylum Arthropoda; class Insecta; order Raphidioptera; family Raphidiidae; genus Venustoraphidia; species Venustoraphidia nigricollis. The sequence goes on from JAVRKA010000685.1 coordinate 1,009, forward strand.
CATATCTGGAATGCCTATCGGCACCTATATTTGAAATGCCTATCGGCTTCTATATCTGAAATGCCTATCGGCACCTATTTTAAAAATGCCAATCGGCAACTATATCTGAAATGCCTATCGGCACCTATATCTGAAATGCATATCGACACCTATATCTGAAATGCCTATCGAAACCTATATCTGAAATGCCTATCGACACCTATATCTGAAATGCCTATCGACACCTATATCTGAAATGCCTATCGACACCTATATCTGAAATGCCTATCGACACCTATATCTGAAATGCCTATCGACACCTATATCTGAAATGCATATCGACACCTATTTTTGAAATGCCTATCGGAAGCTACATCTGAAATGCCAATCAGAACCTATATTTGAAATGCCTATCGGCAACCATATCTGGAATGCCTATCGGCACGTATATTTGAAATGCCTATCGGCTTCTATATCTGAAATGCCTATCGGCACCTATTTTTAAAATGCCAATCGGCAACTATATCTGAAATGCCTATCGGCACCTGTATCTGAAATGCCTATCGACACATATATCTGAAATGCCTATCGACACCTATATCTGAAATGCCTATCGACACCTATATCTGAAATGCCTATCGACACCTATATCTGAAATGCCTATCGACACCTATATCTGAAATGCCTATCGACACCTATATCTGAAATGCCTATCGACACCTATATCTGAAATGCCTATCGACACCTATATCTGAAATGCCTATCGACACCTATTTTTGAAATGCCTATCGGAAACTACATCTGAAATGCCTATCAGCACCTATATTTGAAATGCCTATCGGCAATTATATATGGAATGCCTATCGGCACCTATATTTGAAATGCCTATCGGCTTCTATATCTAAAATGCCTATCGGCACCTATTTTTAAAATGCCAATCGGCAACTATATCTGAAATGCCTTTTGGCACCTATATCTGAAATGCCTATCGACACCTATATCTGAAATGCCTATCGACACCTATATCTGAAATGCCTATCGACACCTATATCTGAAATGCCTATCGACACCTATATCTGAAATGCCTATCGACACCTATATCTGAAATGCCTATCGACACCTATTTTTGAAATGCCTATCGGAAACTACTTCTGAAATGCCTATCAGCACCTATATTTGAAATGCCTATCGGCAACCATATCTGGAATGCCTATCGGCACCTATATCTGAAATGCCTATCGACACCTATATCTGAAATGCCTATCGACACCTATATCTGAAATGCCTATCGACACCTATATCTGAAATGCCTATCGACACCTATTTTTGAAATGCCTATCGGAAACTACATCTGAAATGCCTATCAGCACCTATATTTGAAATGCCTATCGGCAATTATATATGGAATGCCTATCGGCACCTATATCTGAAATGCCTATCGGCACCTATTTTTAAAATGCCAATCGGCAACTATATCTGAAATGCCTATCGGCACCTATTTTTAAAATGCCAATCGGCAACTCTATCTGAAATGCCTATCGGCACCTATATCTGAAATGCCTATCGACACCTATATCTGAAATGCCTATCGACACCTATATCTGAAATGCCTATCGACACCTATATCTGAAATGCCTATCGACACCTATATCTGAAATGCTTATCGACACCTATTTTTGAAATGCCTATCGGAAACTACATCTGAAATGCCTATCAGCACCTATATTTGTAATGCCTATCGGCAACCATATCTGGAATGCCTATCGGCACCTATATTTGAAATGCCTATCGGCTTATATATCTGAAATGCCTATCGGCACCTATTTTTAAAATGCCAATCGGCTACTATATCTGAAATGCCTATCGGCACCTATATCTGAAATGCCTATCGACACCTATATCTGAAATGCCTATCGACACCTATATCTGAAATGCCTATCGACACCTATATCTGAAATGCCTATCGACACCTATATCTGAAATGCCTATCGACACCTATATCTGAAATGCCTATCGACACCTATATCTGAAATGCCTATCGACACCTATATCTGAAATGCCTATCGACACCTATTTTTGAAATGCCTATCGGAAACTACATCTGAAATGCCTATCAGCACCTATATTTGAAATGCCTATCGGCAACCATATCTGGAATGCCTATCGGCGCCTATATTTGAAATGCCTATCGGCTTCTATATCTGAAATGCCTATCGGCACCTATTTTTAAAATGCCAATCGGCAACTATATCTGAAATGCCTATCGGCACCTATATCTGAAATGCCTATCGACACCTATATCTGAAATGCCTATCGACACCTATATCTGAAATGCCTATCGACACCTATATCTGAAATGCCTATCGACACCTATATCTGAAATGCTTATCGACACCTATATCTGAAATGCCTATCGACACCCATATCTGAAATGTCTATCGACACCTATATCTGAAATGCCTATCGACACCTATTTTTGAAATGCCTATCGGAAACTACATCTGAAATGCCTATCAGCACCTATATTTGAAATGTCTATCGGCAACCATATCTGGAATGCCTATCGGCACCTATATTTGAAATGCCTATCGGCTTCTATATCTGAAAAGCCTATCGGCACCTATTTTTAAAATGCCAATCGGCAACTACATCTGAAATGCCTATCGGCACCTATATCTGAGATGCCTATCGACACCTATATCTGAAATGCCTATCGACACCTATATCTGAAATGCCTATCGACACCTATATCTGAAATGCCTATCGACACCTATATCTGAAATGCCTATCGACACCTATATCTGAAATGCCTATCGACACCTATATCTGAAATGCCTATCGACACCTATATCTGAAATGCCTATCGACACCTATATCTGAAACGCCTATCGACACCTATATCTGAAATGCCTATCGACACCTATATCTGAAATGCCTATCGACACCTATTTTTGAAATGCCTATCGGAAACTACATCTGAAATGCCTATCAGCACCTATATTTGAAATGCCTATCGGCTACCATATCTGGAATGCCTATCGGCACCTATATTTGAAATGCCTATCGGCTTCTATATCTGAAATGCCTATCGGCACCTATTTTTAAAATGCCAATCGGCAACTATATCTGAAATGCCTATCGGCACCTATATCTGAAATGCCTATCGACACCTATATCTGAAATGCCTATCGACACCTATATCTGAAATGCCTATCGACACCTATATCTGAAATGCCTATCGACACCTATATCTGAAATGCCTATCGACACCTATATCTGAAATGCCTATCGACACCTATATCTGAAATGCCTATCGACACCTATATCTGAAATGCCTATCGACACCTATATCTGAAATGCCTATCGACACCTATATCTGAAATGCCTATCGACACCTATATCTGAAATGCCTATCGACACCTCTTTTTGAAATGCCTATCGGAAACTACATCTGAAATGCCTATCAGCACCTGTATTTGAAATGCCTATCGGCAACCATATCTGGAATGCCTATCGGCACCTATATTTGAAATGCCTATCGGCTTCTATATCTGAAATGCCATCGGCACCTATTTTTAAAATGCCAATCGGCAACTATATCTGAAATGCCTATCGGCACCTATATCTGAAATGCCTATCGACACCTATATCTGAAATGCCTATCGACACCTATATCTGAAATGCCTATCGACACCTATATCTAAAATGCCTATCGACACCTATATCTGAAATGCCTATCGACACCTATATCTGAAATGCTTATCGACACCTATATCTGAAATGCCTATCGACACCTATATCTGAAATGCCTATCGACACCTATATCTGAAATGCCTATCGACACCTATTTTTGAAATGCCTATCGGAAACTACATCTGAAATGCCTATCAGCACCTATATTTGAAATGCCTATCGGCTTCTATATCTGAAATGCCTATCGGCACCTATTTTTAAAATGCCAATCGGCAACTATATCTGAAATGCCTATCGGCACCTATATCTGAATAGCCTATCGACACCTATATCTGAAATGCCTATCGACACCTATATCTGAAATGCCTATCGACACCTATATCTGAAATGCCTATCGGCACCTATATCTGAAATGCCTATCGACACCTATATCTGAAATGCCTATCGACACCTATATCTGAAATGCCTATCGACACCTATATCTGAAATGCCTATCGACACCTATATCTGAAATGCCTATCGACACCTATATCTGAAACGCCTATCGACACCTATATCTGAAATGCCTATCGACACCTATATCTGAAATGCCTATCGACACCTATTTTTGAAATGCCTATCGGAAACTACATCTGAAATGCCTATCAGCACCTATATTTGAAATGCCTATCGGCTTCTATATCTGAAATGCCTATCGGCACCTATTTTTAAAATGCCAATCGGCAACTATATCTGAAATGCCTATCGGCACCTATATCTGAAATGCCTATCGACACCTATATCTGAAATGCCTATCGACACCTATATCTGAAATGCCTATCGACACCTATATCTGAAATGCCTATCGACACCTATATCTGAAATGCCTATCGACACCTATATCTGAAATGCCTATCGACACCTATATCTGAAATGCCTATCGACACCTATATCTAAAATGCCTATCGACACCTATATCTGAAATGCCTATCGACACCTATTTTTAAAATGCCTATCGGAAACTACATCTGAAATGCCTATCAGCACCTATATTTGAAATGCCTATCATCAACCATATATGGAATGCCTATCGGCACCTATATTTGAAATGCCTTTCGGCTTCTATATCTAAAATGCCTATCGGCACCTATTTTTAAAATGCCAATCGGCAACTATATCTGAAATGCCTATCGGCACCTATATCTGAAATGCCTATCGACACCTATATCTGAAATGCCTATCGACACCTATATCTGAAATGCCGATCGACACCTATATCTGAAATGCCTATCGACACCTATATCTAAAATGCCTATCGACACCTATATCTGAAATGCCTATCGACACCTATATCTGAAATGCCAATCGAAACCTATATCTGAAATGCCTATCGACACCTATTTTTGAAATGCCTATCAGAAACTACTTCTGAAATGCCTATCAGCACCTATATTTGAAATGCCTATCGGCAACCATATCTGGAATGCCTATCGGCACCTATATTTGAAATGCCTATCGGCTTCTATATCTGAAATGCCTATCGGCACCTATTTTTAAAATGCCAATCGGCAACTATATCTGAAATGCCTATCGGCACCTATATCTGAAATGCCTATCGACACCTATATCTGAAATGCCTATCGACACCTGTATCTGAAATGCCTATCGACACCTATATCTAAAATGCCTATCGACACCTATATCTGAAATGCCTATCGACACCTATATCTGAAATGCCTATCGACACCTATATCTGAAATGCCTATCGACACCTATTTTTGAAATGCCTATCGGAAACTACATCTGAAATGCCTATCAGCACCTATATTTGAAATGCCTATCGGCAACCATATCTGGAATGCCTATCGGCACCTATATTTGAAATGCCTATCGGCTTCTATATCTGAAATGCCTATCGGCACCTATTTTTAAAATGCCAATCGGCAACTATATCTGAAATGCCTATCGGCACCTATATCTGAAATGCCTATCGACACCTATATCTGAAATGCCTATCGACACCTATATCTGAAATGCCTATCGACACCTATATCTGAAATGCCTATCGACACCTATATCTGAAATGCCTATCGACACCTATATCTGAAATGCCTATCGACACCTATATCTGAAATGCCTATCGACACCTATATCTGAAATGCCTATCGACACCTATTTTTGAAATGCCTATCGGAAACTACATCTGAAATGCCTATCAGCACCTATATTTGAAATGCCTATCGGCAACCATATCTGGAATGCCTATCGGCACCTATATTTGAAATGCCTATCGGCTTCTATATCTGAAATGCCTATCGGCACCTATTTTTAAAATGCCAATCGGCAACTATATCTGAAATGCCTATCGGCACCTATATCTGAAATGCCTATCGACACCTATATCTGAAATGCCTATCGACACCTATATCTGAAATGCCTATCGACACCTATATCTGAAATGCCTATCGACACCTATATCTGAAATGCCTATCGACACCTATATCTGAAATGCCTATCGACACCTATATCTGAAATGCCTATCGACACCTATATCTGAAATGCCTATCGACACCTATTTTGGTAATGCCTATCGGAAACTACATCTGAAATGCCTATCAGCACCTATATTTGAAATGCCTATCGGCAACCATATCTGGAATGCCTATCGGCGCCTATATTTGAAATGCCTATCGGCTTCTATATCTGAAATGCCTATCGGCACCTATTTTTAAAATGCCAATCGGCAACTATATCTGAAATGCCTATCGGCACATATATCTGAAATGCCTATCGACACCTATATCTGGAATGCCTATCGACACCTATATCTGAAATGCCTATCGACACCTATATCTGAAATGCCTATCGACACCTATTTTTGAAATGCCTATCGGAAACTACATCGGAAATGCCTATCAGCACCTATATTTGAAATGTCTATCGGCAACCATATCTGGAATGCCTATCGGCACCTATATTTGAAATGCCTATCGGCTTCTATATCTGAAATGCCTATCGGCACCTATTTTTAAAATGCCAATCGGCAACTATATCTGAAATGCCTATCGACACCTATATCTGAAATGCCTATCGACACTTATATCTGAAATGCCTATCGACACCTATATCTGAAATGCCTATCGACACCTATATCTGAAATGCCTATCGACACCTATATCTGAAATGCCTATCGACACCTATTTTTGAAATGCCTATCGGAAACTACATCTGAAATGCCTATCAGCACCTATATTTGAAATGCCTATCGGCAACCATATCTGGAATGCCTATCGGCACCTATATTTGAAATGCCTATCGGCTTCTATATCTGAAATGCCTATCGGCACCTTTTTTTAAAATGCCAATCGGCAACTATCTGAAATGCCTATCGACACCTATATCTAAAATGCCTATCGACACCTATTTTTGAAATGCCTATCGGAAACTACATCTGAAATGCCTATCAGCACCTATATTTGAAATGCCTATCGGCAACCATATCTGGAATGCCTATCGGCGCCTATATTTGAAATGCCTATCGGCTTCTATATCTGAAATGCCTATCGGCACCTATTTTTAATATGCCAATCGGCAACTATATCTGAAATGCCTATCGGCACCTATATCTGAAATGCCTATCGACACCTATATCTGAAATGCCTATCGACACCTATATCTGAAATGCCTATCGACACCTATATCTGAAATGCCTATCGACACCTATATCTGAAATGCCTATCGACACCTATATCTGAAATGCCTATCGACACCCATATCTGAAATGCCTATCGACACCTATATCTGAAATGCCTATCGACACCTATTTTTGAAATGCCTATCGGAAACTACATCTGAAATGCCTATCAGCACCTATATTTGAAATGTCTATCGGCAACCATATCTGGAATGCCTATCGGCACCTATATTTGAAATGCCTATCGGCTTCTATATCTAAAATGCCTATCGGCACTTATTTTTAAAATGCCAATCGGCAACTATATCTGAAATGCCTATCGGCACCTATATCTGAAATGCCTATCGACACCTATATCTGAAATGCCTATCGACACCTATATCTGAAATGCCTATCGACACCTATATCTGAAATGCCTATCGACACCTATATCTGAAATGCCTATCGACACTTATATCTGAAATGCCTATCGACACCTATATCTGAAATGCCTATCGACACCTATATCTGAAATGCCTATCGACACCTATATCTGAAATGCCTATCGACACCTATTTTTGAAATGCCTATCGGAAACTACATCTGAAATGCCTATCATCACCTATATTTAAAATGCCTTTCGGCAACCATATCTGGAAAGCCTATCGGCACCTATATTTGAAATGCCTATCGGCTTCTATATCTGAAATGCCTATCGGCACCTATTTTTAAAATGCCAATCGGCAACTATATCTGAAATGCCTATCGGCACCTATATCTGAAATGCCTATCGACACCTATATCTGAAATGCCTATCGACACCTATATCTGAAATGCCTATCGACACCTATATCTGAAATGCCTATCGACACCTATATCTGAAATGCCTATCGACACCTATATCTGAAATGCCTATCGACACCTATATCTGAAATGCCTATCGACACCTATATCTGAAATGCCTATCGACACCTATTTTTGAAATGCCTATCGGAAACTACATCTGAAATGCCTATCAGCACCTATATTTGAAATGCCTATCGGCAACCATATCTGGAATGCCAATCGGCACCTATATTTGAAATGCCTATCGGCTTCTATATCTGAAATGCCTATCGGTACCTATTTTTAAAATGCCAATCGGCAACTATATCTGAAATGCCTATCGGCACCTATATCTGAAATGCCTATCGACACCTATATCTGAATTGCCTATCGACACCTATATCTGAAATGCATATCGACACCTATATCTGAAATGCCTATCGACACCTATATCTGAAATGCCTATCGACACCTATATCTGAAATGCCTATCGACACCTATATCTGAAATGCCTATCGACACCTATATCTGAAATGCCTATCGACACCTATTTTTGAAATGCCTATCGGAAACTACATCTAAAATGCCTATCAGCACCTATATTTGAAATGCCTATCGGCAACCATATCTGGAATGCCTATCGGCACCTATATTTGAAATGCCTATCGGCTTCTATATCTGAAATGCCTATCGGCACCTATTTTTAAAATGCCAATCGGCAACTATATCTGAAATGCCTATCGGCACCTATATCTGAAATGCCTATCGACACCTATATCTGAAATGCCTATCGACACCTATATCTGAAATGCCTATCGACACCTATATCTGAAATGCCTATCGACACCTATATCTGAAATGCCTATCGACACCTATTTTTGAAATGCCTATCGGAAACTACATCTGAAATGCCTATCAGCACCTATATTTGAAATGCCTATCGGCAACCATATCTGGAATGCCTATCGGCACCTATATTTGAAATGCCTATCGGCTTCTATATCTGAAATGCCTATCGGCACCTATTTTTAAAATGCCAATCGGCAACTATATCTGAAATGCCTATCGGCACCTATATCTGAAATGCCTATCGACACCTATATCTGAAATGCCTATCGACACTTATATCTGAAATGCCTATCGACACCTATATCTGAAATGCCTATCGACACCTATGTCTGAAATGCCTATCGACACCTATATCTGAAATGCCTATCGACACCTATATCTGAAATGCCTATCGACACCTATATCTGAAATGCCTATCGACACCTATTTTTGAAATGCCTATCGGAAACTAAATCTGAAATGCCTATCAGCACCTATATTTGAAATGCCTATCGGCAACCATATCTGGAATGCCTATCGGCACCTATATTTAAAATGCCTATCGGCTTCTATATCTGAAATGCCTATCGGCACCTATTTTTAAAATGCCAATCGGCAACTATATCTGAAATGCCTATCGGCACCTATATCTGAAATGCCTATACACACCTATATCTGAAATGCCTATCGACACCTATATCTGAAATGCCTATCGACACCTATATCTGAAATGCCTATCGACACCTATATCTGAAATGCCTATCGACCCCTATATCTAAAATGCCTATCGACACATATATCTGAAATGCCTATCGACACCTATATCTGAAATGCCTATCGACACCTATTTTTGAAATGCCTATCGGAAACTACATCTGAAATGCCTATCAGCACCTATATTTGAAATGCCTATCGGCAACTATATCTGGAATGCCTATCGGCATCTATATTTGAAATGCCTATCGGCTTCTATATCTGAAATGCCTATCGGCACCTATTTTTAAAATGCCAATCGGCAACTATATCTGAAATGCCTATCGGCACCTATATCTGAAATGCCTATCGACACCTATATCTGAAATGCCTATCGACACCTATATCTGAAATGCCTATCGACACCTATATCTGAAATGCCTATCGACACCTATATCTGAAATGCCTATCGACACCTATATCTGAAATGCCTATCGACACCTATATCTGAAATGCCTATCGACACCTATATCTGAAATGCCTATCGACACCTATATCTGAAATGCCTATCGACACCTATTTTTGAAATGCCTATCGGAAACTACATCTGAAATGCCTATCAGCACCTATATTTGAAATGCCTATCGGCAACCATATCTGGAATGCCTATCGACACCTATATTTGAAATGCCTATCGGCCTCTATATCTGAAATGCCTATCGGCACCTATTTTTAAAATGCCAATCGGCAACTATAACTGAAATGCCTATCGGTACCTATATCTGAAATGCCTATCGACACCTATATCTGAAATGCCTATCGACACCTATATCTGAAATGCCTATCGACACCTATATCTGAAATGCCTATCGACACCTATATCTGAAATGCCTATCGACACCTATATCTGAAATGCCTATCGACACCTATATCTGAAATGCCTATCGACACCTATATCTGAAATGCCTATAGACACCTATTTTTGAAATGCCTATCGGAAACTACATCTGAAATGCCTATCAGCACCTATATTTGAAATGTCTATCGGCAACCATATCTGGAATGCCTATCGGCACCTATATTTGAAATGCCTATCGGCTTCTATATCTGAAATGCCTATCGGCAATTATTTTTAAAATGCCAATCGGCAACTATATCTGAAATGCCTATCGGCACCTATATCTGAAATGCCTATCGACACCTATATCTGAAATGCCTATCGACACCTATATCTGAAATGCCTATCGACACCTATATCTGAAATGCCTATCGACACCTATATCTGAAATGCCTATCGACACTTATATCTGAAATGCCTATCGACACCTATATCTGAAATGCCTATCGACACCTATATCTGAAATGCCTATCGACACCTATATCTGAAATGCCTATCGACACCTATTTTTGAAATGCCTATCGGAAACTACATCTGAAATGCCTATCAGCACCTATATTTGAAATGCCTATCGGCAACCATATCTGGAATGCCTATCGGCACCTATATTTGAAATGCCTATCGGCTTCTATATCTGAAATGCCTATCGGCACCTATTTTTAAAATGCCAATCGGCAACTATATCTGAAATGCCTATCGGCACCTATATCTGAAATGCCTATCGACACCTATATCTAAAATGCCTATCGACACCTATATCTGAAATGCCTTTCGACACCTATATCTGAAATGCCTATCGACACCGATATCTGAAATGCCTATCGACACCTATATCTGAAATGCCTATCGACACCTATATCTGAAATGCCTATCGACACCTATATCTGAAATGCCTATCGACACCTATATCTGAAATGCCTATCGACACCTATATCTGAAATGCCTATCGACACCTATATCTGAAATGCCTATCGACACCTATATCTGAAATGCCTATCGACACCTATATCTGAAATGCCTATCGACACCTATTTTTGAAATGCCTATCGGAAACTACATCTGAAATGCATATCAGCACCTATATTTGAAATGCCTATCGGCAACCATATCTGGAATGCCTATCGGCACCTATATTTGAAATGCCTATCGGCTTCTATATCTGAAATGCCTATCGGCACCTATTTTTAAAATGCCAATCGGCAACTATAACTGAAATGCCTCTCGGCACCTATATCTGAAATGCCTATCGACACCTATATCTGAAATGCCTATCGACACCTATATCTGAAATACCTATCGACACCTATATCTGAAATGCCTATCGACACCTATATCTGAAATGCCTATCGACACCTATATCTGAAATGCCTATCGACACCTATATCTGAAATGCCTATCGACACCTATATCTGAAATGCCTATCGACACCTATTTTTGAAATGCCTATCGGAAACTACATCTGAAATGCCTATCAGCACCTATATTTGAAATGTCTATCGGCAACCATATCTGGAATGCCTATCGGCACCTATATTTAAAATGCCTATCGGCTTCTATATCTGAAATGCCTATCGGCACTTATTTTTAAAATGCCAATCGGCAACTATATCTGAAATGCCTATCGGCACCTATATCTGAAATGCCTATCGACACCTATATCTGAAATGCCTATCGACACCTATATCTGAAATGCCTATCGACACCCATATCTGAAATGCCTATCGACACCTATATCTGAAATGCCTATCGACACTTATATCTGAAATGCCTATCGACACCTATATCTGAAATGCCTATCGACACCTATATCTGAAATGCCTATCGACACCTATATCTGAAATGCCTATCGACACCTATTTTTGAAATGCCTATCGGAAACTACATCTGAAATGCCTATCAGCACCTATATTTGAAATGCCTATCGGCAACCATCTCTGGAATGCCTATCGGCACCTATATTTGAAATGCCTATCGGCTTCTATATCTGAAATGCCTATCGGCACCTATTTTTAAAATGCCAATCGGCAACTATATCTGAAATGCCTATCGGCACCTATATCTGAAATGCCTATCGACACCTATATCTGAAATGCCTATCGACACCTATATCTGAAATGCCTATCGACACCTATATCTGAAATGCCTATCGACACCTATATCTGAAATGCCTATCGACACCTATATCTGAAATGCCTATCGACACCTATTTTTGAAATGCCTATCGGAAACTACATCTGAAATGCCTATCAGCACCTATATTTGAAATGCCTATCGGCAACCATATCTGGAATGCCTATCGGCACCTATATTTGAAATGCCTATCGGCTTCTATATCTGAAATGCCTATCGGCACCAATTTTTAAAATGCCAATCGGCAACTATATCTGAAATGCCTATCGGCACCTATATCTGAAATGCCTATCGACACCTATATCTGAAATGCCTATCGACACCTATATCTAAAATGCCTATCGACACCTATATCTGAAAAGCCTATCGACACCTATATCTGAAATGCCTATCGACACCTATATCTGAAATGCCTATCGACACCTATATCTGAAATGCCTATCGACACCTATATCTGAAATGCCTATCGACACCTATTTTTGAAATGCCTATCGGAAACTACATCTGAAATGCCTATCAGCACCTATATTTGAAATGCCTATCGGCAACCATATCTGCAATGCCTATCGGCACCTATATTTGAAATGCCTATCGGCTTCTATATCTGAAATGCCTATCGGCACCTATTTTTAAAATGCCAATCGGCAACTATATCTGAAATGCCTATCGGCACCTATATCTGAAATGCCTATCGACACCTATATCTGAAATGCCTATCGACACCTATATCTGAAATGCCTACGACACCTATATCTGAAATGCCTATCGACACTTATATCTGAAATGCCTATCGACACCTATATCTGAAATGCCTATCGACACCTATATCTGAAATGCCTATCGACACCTATATCTGAAATGCCTATCGACACCTATATCTGAAATGCCTATCGACACCTATATCTGAAATGCCTATCGACACCTATATCTAAAATGCTTATCGACACCTATTTTTGAAATGCCTATCGACACCTATATCTGAAATGCCTATCGACACCTATATCTGAAATGCCTATCGACACCTATATCTGAAATGCCTATCGACACCTATATCTGAAATGCCTATCGACACCTATTTTTGAAATGCCTATCGGAAACTACATCTGAAATGCCTATCAGAACCTATATTTGAAATGCCTATCGGCAACCATATCTGGAATGCCTATCGGCACCTATATTTGAAATGCCTATCGGCTTCTATATCTGAAATGCCTATCGGCACCTATTATTAAAATGCCAATCGGCAACTATATCTGAAATGCCTATCGACACCTATATCTGAAATGCCTATCGACACCTATATTTGAAATGCCTATCGACACCTATATCTGAAATGCCTATCGACACCTATATCTGAAATGCCTATCGACACCTATTTTTGAAATGCCTATCGGAAACTACATCTGAAATGCCTATCAGCACCTATATTTGAAATGCCTATCGGCAACCATATCTGGAATGCCTATCGGCACCTATATTTGAAATGCCTATCGGCTTCTATATCTAAAATGCCTATCGGCACCTATTTTTAAAATGCCAATCGGCAACTATATCTGAAATGCCTATCGGCACCTATATCTGGAATGCCTATCGACACCTATATCTGAAATGCCTATCGACACCTATATCTGAAATGCCTATCGACACCTATATCTGAAATGCCTATCGACACCTATATCTGAAATGCCTATCGACACCTATATCTAAAATGCCTATCGACACCTATATCTGAAATGCCTATCGACACCTATTTTTGAAATGCCTATCGGAAACTAATTCTGAAATGCCTATCAGCACCTATATTTGAAATGCCTATCGGCAACCATATCTGGAATGCCTATCGGCACCTATATTTGAAATGCCTATCGGCTTCTATATCTGAAATGCCTATCGGCACCTATTTTTAAAATGCCAATCGGCAACTATATCTGAAATGCCTATCGGCACCTATATCTGAAATGCCTATCGACACCTATATCTGAAATGCCTATCGACACCTATATCTGAAATGCCTATCGACACCTATATCTGAAATGCCTATCGACACCTATATCTGAAATGCCTATCGACACCTATATCTGAAATGCCTATCGACACCTATATCTGAAATGCCTATCGACACCTATTTTTGAAATGCCTATCGGAAACTACATCTGAAATGCCTATCAGCACCTATATTTGAAATGCCTATCGGCAACTATATCTGGAATGCCTATCGGCGTCTATATTTGAAATGCCTATCGGCTTCTATATCTGAAATGCCTATCGGCACCTATTTTTAAAATGCCAATCGGCAACTATATCTGAAATGCCTATCGGCACATATATCTGAAATGCCTATCGACACCTATATCTGAAATGCCTATCGACACCTATATCTGAAATGCCTATCGACACCTATATCTGAAATGCCTATCGACACCTATATCTGAAATGCCTATCGACACCTATATCTGAAATGCCTATCGACACCTATATCTGAAATGCCTATCGACACCTATATCTGAAATGCCTATCGACACCTATATCTGAAATGCCTATCGACTCCTATTTTTGAAATGCCTATCGGAAACTACATCTGAAATGCTTATCAGCACCTATATTTGAAATGTCTATCGGCAACCATATCTGGAATGCCTATCGGCACCTATATTTGAAATGCCTATCGGCTTCTATATCTGAAATGCCTATCGACACCTATATCAGAAATGCCTATCGACACCTATATCTGAAATGCCTATCGACACCTATATCTGAAATGCCTATCGACACCTATTTTTGAAATGCCTATCGGAAACTACATCTGAAATGCCTATCAGCACCTATATTTGAAATGCCTATCGGCAACCATATCTGGAATGCCTATCGGCACCTATATTTGAAATGCCTATCGGCTTCTATATTTGAAATGCCTATCGGCACCTATTTTTAAAATGCCAATCGGCAACTATATCTGAAATGCCTATCGGCACCTATATCTGAAATGCCTATCGACACCTGTATCTGAAATGCCTATCGACACCTATATCTGAAATGCCTATCGACACCTATATCTAAAATGCCTATCGACACCTATATCTGAAATGCCTATCGACACCTATATCTGAAATGCCTATCGACACCTATATCTGAAATGCCTATCGACACCTATATCTGAAATGCCTATCGACACCTATTTTTGAAATGCCTATCGGAAACTACATCTGAAATGCCTATCAGCACCTATATTTGAAATGCCTATCGGCAACCATATCTGGAATGCCTATCGGCACCTATATTTGAAATGCCTATCGGCTTCTGTATCTGAAATGCCTATCGGCCCCTATTTTTAAAATGCCAATCGGCAACTATATCTGAAATGCCTATCGGCACCTATATCTGAAATGCCTATCGACACCTATATCTGAAATGCCTATCGACACCTATATCTGAAATGCCTATCGACACCTATATCTGAAATGCCTATCGACACCTATATCTGAAATGCCTATCGACACCTATATCTGAAATGCCTATCGACACCTATATCTGAAATGCCTATCGACACCTATATCTGAAATGCCTATCGACACCTATATCTGAAATGCCTATCGACACCTATATCTGAAATGCCTATCGACACCTATTTTTGAAATGCCTATCGGAAACTACATCTGAAATGCCTATCAGCACCGATATTTGAAATGCCTATCGGCAACCAAATCTGGAATGCCTATCGGCACCTATATTTGAAATGCCTATCGGCTTCTATATCTGAAATGCCTATCGCCACCTATTTTTAAAATGCCAATCGGCAACTATATCTGAAATGCCTATCGGCACCTATATCTGAAATGCCTATCGACACCTATATCTGAAATGCCTATCGACACCTATATCTGAAATGCCTATCGACACCTATATCTGAAATGCCTATCGACACCTATATCTGAAATGCCTATCGACACCTATATCTGAAATGCCTATCGACACCTATATCTGAAATGCCTATCGACACCTATATCTGAAATGCCTATCGACACCTATATCTGAAATGCCTATCGACACCTATTTTTGAAATGCCTATCGGAAACTACATCTGAAATGCCTATCAGCACCTATATTTGAAATGCCTATCGGCAACCATATCTGGAATGCCTATCGGCACCTATATTTGAAATGCCTATCGGCATCTATATCTGAAATGCCTATCGGCACCTATTTTTAAAATGCCAATCGGCAACTATATCTGAAATGCTTATCGGCACCTATATCTGAAATGCCTATCGACACCTATATCTGAAATGCCTATCGACACCTATATCTGAAATGCCTATCGACACCTATATCTGAAATGCCTATCGACACCTATATCTGAAATGCCTTTCGACACCTATATCTGAAATGCCTATCGACACCTATATCTGAAATGCCTATCGACACCTATTTTTGAAATGCCTATCGGAAACTACATCTGAAATGCCTATCGGCACCTATATTTGAAATGCCTATCGGCTTCTATATCTGAAATGCCTATCGGCACCTATTTTTAAAATGCCAATCGGCAACTATATCAGAAATGCCTATCGGCACCTATATCTGAAATGCCTATCGACACCTATATCTGAAATGCCTATCGACACCTATATCTGAAATGCCTATCGACACCTATATCTGAAATGCCTATCGACACCTATATCTGAAATGCCTATCGACACCTATATCTGAAATGCCTATCGACACCTATATCTGAAATGCCTATCGACACCTATATCTGAAATGCCTATCGACACCTATATCTGAAATGCCTATCGACACCTATATCTGAAATGCCTATCGACACCTATTTTTGAAATGCCTATCGGAAACTACATCTGAAATGCCTATCAGCACCGATATTTGAAATGCCTATCGGCAACCAAATCTGGAATGCCTATCGGCACCTATATTTGAAATGCCTATCGGCTTCTATATCTGAAATGCCTATCGCCACCTATTTTTAAAATGCCAATCGGCAACTATATCTGAAATGCCTATCGGCACCTATATCTGAAATGCCTATCGACACCTATATCTGAAATGCCTATCGACACCTATATCTGAAATGCCTATCGACACCTATATCTGAAATGCCTATCGACACCTATATCTGAAATGCCTATCGACACCTATATCTGAAATGCCTATCGACACCTATATCTGAAATGCCTATCGACACCTATATCTGAAATGCCTATCGACACCTATATCTGAAATGCCTATCGACACCTATTTTTGAAATGCCTATCGGAAACTACATCTGAAATGCCTATCAGCACCTATATTTGAAATGCCTATCGGCAACCATATCTGGAATGCCTATCGGAACCTATATTTGAAATGCCTATCGGCATCTATATCTGAAATGCCTATCGGCACCTATTTTTAAAATGCCAATCGGCAACTATATCTGAAATGCTTATCGGCACCTATATCTGAAATGCCTATCGACACCTATATCTGAAATGCCTATCGACACCTATATCTGAAATGCCTATCGACACCTATATCTGAAATGCCTATCGACACCTATATCTGAAATGCCTATCGACACCTATTTTTGAAATGCCTATCGGAAACTACATCTGAAATGCCTATCAGCACCTTTATTTGAAATGCCTATCGGCAACCATATCTGGAATGCCTATCGGCACCTATATTTGAAATGCCTATCGGCTTCTATATCTGAAATGCCTATCGGCACATATATTTAAAATGCCAATCGGCAACTATATCTGAAATGCCTATCGGCACCTATATCTGAAATGCCTATCGACACCTATATCTGAAATGCCTATCGACACCTATATCTGAAATGCCTATCGACACCTATATCTGAAATGCCTATCGACACCTATATCTGAAATGCCTATCGACACCTATATCTGAAATGCCTATCGACACCTATATCTGAAATGCCTATCGACACCTATATCTGAAATGCCTATCGACACCTATATCTGAAATGCCTATCGACACCTATTTTTGAAATGCCTATCGGAAACTACAACTGAAATGCCTATCAGCACCTATATTTGAAATGCCTATCGGCAACCATATCTGGAATGCCTATCGGCACCTATATTTGAAATGCCTATCGGCTTCTATATCTGAAATGCCCATCGGCACCTATTTTTAAAATGCCAATCGGCAACTATATCTGAAATGCCTATCGGCACCTATATCTGAAATGCCTATCGACACCTATATCTGAAATGCCTATCGACGCCTATATCTGAAATGCCTATCGACACCTATATCTGAAATGCCTATCGACACCTATATCTGAAATGCCTATCGACACCTATATCTCAAATGCCTATCGACACCTATATCTGAAATGCCTATCGACACCTATATCTGAAATGCCTATCGACACCTATTTTTGAAAGGCCTATCGGAAACTACATCTGAAATGCCTATCAGCACCTATATTTGAAATGCCAATCGGCAACCATATCTGGAATGCCTATCGGCACCTATATTTGAAATGCCTATCGGCTTCTATATCTGAAATGCCTATCGGCACTTATTTTTAAAATGCCAATCGGCAACTATATCTGAAATGCCTATCGGCACCTATATCTGAAATGCCTATCGACACCTATATCTGAAATGCCTATCGACACCTATATCTGAAATGCCTATCGACACCTATATCTGAAATGCCTATCGACACCTATATCTGAAATGCCTATCGACACCTATATCTGAAATGCCTATCGACACCTATATCTGAAATGCCTATCGACACCTATATCTGAAATGCCTATCGACACCTATATCTGAAATGCCTATCGACACCTATTTTTGAAATGCCTATCGGAAACTACATCTGAAATGCCTATCAGCACCTATATTTGAAATGCCTATCGGCATTCATATCCGGAATGCCTATCGGCACCTATATTTGAAATGCCTATCGGCTTCTATATCTGAAATGCCTATCGGCACCTATTTTTAAAATGCCAATCGGCAACTATATCTGAAATGCCTATCGGCACCTATATCCGAAATGCCTATCGACACCTATATCTGAAATGCCTATCGACACCTATATCTGAAATGCCTATCGACACCTACATCTGAAATGCCTATCGACACCTATATCTGAAATGCCTATCGACACCTATATCTGAAATGCCTATCGACACCTATATCTGAAATGCCTATCGACACCTATATCTGAAATGCCTATCGACACCTATATCTGAAATGCCTATCGACACCTATATCTGAAATGCCTATCGACACCTATATCTGAAATGCCTATCGACACCTATTTTTGAAATGCCTATTGGAAACTACATCTAAAATGCCTATCAGCACCTATATTTGAAATGCCTATCGGCAACCATATCTGGAATGCCTATCGGCACCTATATTTGAAATGCCTATCGGCTTCTATATCTGAAATGCCTATCGGCACCTATTTTTAAAATGCCAATCGGCAACTATATCTGAAATGCCTATCGGCACCTATATCTGAAATGCCTATCGACACCTATATCTGAAATGCCTATAGACACCTATATCTGAAATACCTATCGACACCTATATCTGAAATGCCTATCGACACCTATATCTGAAATGCCTATCGACACCTATATCTGAAATGCCTATCGACACCTATATCTGAAATGCCTATCGACACCTATATCTGAAATGCCTATCGACACCTATATCTGAAATGCCTATCGACACCTATTTTTGAAATGCCTATCGGAAACTACATCTGAAATGCCTATCAGCACCTTTATTTGAAATGCCTATCGGCAACCATATCTGGAATGCCTATCGGCACCTATATTTGAAATGCCTATCGGCTTCTATATCTGAAATGCCTATCGGCACATACTTTTAAAATGCCAATCGGCAACTATATCTGAAATGCCTATCGGCACCTATATCTGAAATGCCTATCGACACCTATATCTGAAATGCCTATCGACACCTATATCTGAAATGCCTATCGACACCTATATCTGAAATGCCTATCGACACCTATATCTGAAATGCCTATCGACACCTATATCTGATATGCCTATCGACACCTATATCTGAAATGCCTATCGACACCTATATCTGAAATGCCTATCGACACCTATATCTGAAATGCCTATCGACACCTATATCTGAAATGCCTATCGACACCTATATCTGAAATGCCTATCGACACCTATTTTTTAAATGCCTATCGGAAACTACATCTGAAATGCCTATCAGCACCTATATTTGAAATGCCAATCGGCAACCATATTTGGAATGCCTATCGGCACCTATATTTGAAATGCCTATCGGCTTCTATATCATAAATGCCTATCGGCACTTATTTTTAAAATGCCAATCGGCAACTATATCTGAAATGCCTATCGGCACCTATATCTGAAATGCCTATCGACACCTATATCTGAAATGCCTATCGACACCTATATCTGAAATGCCTATCGACACCTATATCTGAAATGCCTATCGACACCTATATCTGAAATGCCTATCGACACCTATATCTGAAATGCCTATCGACACCTATATCTGAAATGCCTATCGACACCTATATCTGAAATGCCTATCGACACCTATATCTGAAATGCCTATCGACACCTATTTTTGAAATGCCTATCGGAAACTACATCTGAAATGCCTATCAGCACCTATATTTGAAATGCCTATCGGCAACCATATCTGGAATGCCTATCGGCACATATATTTGAAATGCCTATCGGCTTCTATATCTATAATGCCTATCGGCACCTATATCTGAAATGCCTATCGACACGTATATCTGAAATGCCTATCGACACCTATTTTTGAAATACCTATCGGAAACTACATCTGAAATGCCTATCAGCACCTATATTTGAAATGCCAATCGGCAACCATATCTGGAATGCCTATCGGCACCTATATTTGAAATGCCTATCGGCTTCTATATCTGAAATGCCTATCGGCACCTATTTTTAAAATGCCAATCGGCAACTATATCTGAAATGCCTATCGGCACCTATATCTGAAATGCCTATCGACACCTATATCTGAAATGCCTATCGACACCTATATCTGAAATGCCTATCGACACCTATATCTCAAATGCCTATCGACACCTATATCTGAAATGCCTATCGACACCTATATCTGAAATGCCTATCGACACCTATATCTGAAATGCCTATCGACACCTATATCTGAAATGCCTATCGACACCTATATCTGAAATGCCTATCGACACCTATATCTGAAATGCCTATCGACACCTATTTTTGAAATGCCTATCGGAAACTACATCTGAAATGCCTATCAGCACCTATATTTGAAATGCCTATCGGCAACCATATCTGGAATGCCTATCGGCACCTATATTTGAAATGCCTATCGGCTTCTATATCTGAAATGCCTATCGGCACCTATTTTTAAAATGCCAATCGGCAACTATATCTGAAATGCCTATCGGCACCTATATCTGAAATGCCTATCGACACCTATATCTGAAATGCCTATCGACACCTATTTCTGAAATGCCTATCGACACCTATATCTGAAATGCCTATCGACACCTATATCTGAAATGCCTATCGACACCTATGTCTGACTTGCCTATCGACACCTATATCTGAAATGCCTATCGACACCTATATCTGAAATGCCTATCGACACCTATATCTGAAATGCCTATCGACACCTATATCTGAAATGCCTATCGACACCTATTTTTGAAATGCCTATCGGAAACTACATCTGAAATGCCTATCAGCACCTATATTTGAAATGCCTATCGGCAACCATATCTGGAATGCCTATCGGCACCTATATTTGAAATGCCTATCGGCTTCTATATCTGAAATGCCTATCGGCACCTATTTTTAAAATGCCAATCGGCAACTATATCTGAAATGCCTATCGGCACCTATATCTGAAATGCCTATCGACACCTATATCTGAAATGCCTATCGACACCTATATCTGAAATGCCTATCGACACCTATTTTTGAAATGCCTATCGGAAACTACATCTGAAATGCCTATCAGCACCTATATTTGAAATGCCTATCGGCAACCATATCTGGAATGCCAATCGGCACCTATATTTGAAATGCCTATCGGCTTCTATATCTGAAATGCCTATCGGCACCTATTTTTAAAATGCCAATCGGCAACTATATCTGAAATGCCTATCGGCACCTATAACTGAAATGCCTATCGACACCTATATCTGAAATGCCTATCGACACCTATTTCTGAAATGCCTATCGACACCTATATCTGAAATGCCTATCGACACCTATATCTGAAATGCCTATCGACACCTATATCTGAAATGCCTATCGACACCTATATCTGAAATGCCTATCGACACCTATATCTGAAATGCCTATCGGCACCTATATCTGAAATGCCTATCGACACCTATATCTGAAATGCCTATCGACACCTATTTTTGAAATGCCTATCGGAAACTACATCTGAAATGCCTATCAGCACCTATATTTGAAATGCCTATCGGCAACCATATCTGGAATGCCTATCGGCACCTATATTTGAAATGCCTATCGGCTTCTATATCTGAAATGCCTATCGGCACCTATTTTTAAAATGCCAATCGGCAACTATATCTGAAATGCCATCGGCACCTATATCTTAAATGCCTATCGACACCTATATCTGAAATGCCTATCGACACCTATATCTGAAATGCCTATCGACACCTATATCTGAAATGCCTATCGACACCTATATCTGAAATGCCTATCGACACCTATATCTGAAATGCCTATCGACACCTATATCTGAAATGCCTATCGACACCTATATCTGAAATGCCTATCGACACCTATATTTGAAATGCCTATCGGAAACTACATCTGAAATGCCTATCAGCACCTATATTTGAAATGCCAATCGGCAACCATATCTGGAATGCCTATCGGCACCTATATATGAAATGCCTATCGGCTTCTATATCTGAAATGCCTATCAGCACCTATTTTTAAAATGCCAATCGGCAACTATATCTGAAATGCCTATCGGCACCTATATCTGAAATGCCTATCGACACCTATATCTGAAATGCCTATCGACACCTATATCTGAAATGCCTATCGACACCTATATCTCAAATGCCTATCGACACCTATATCTGAAATGCCTATCGACACCTATATCTGAAATGCCTATCGACACCTATATCTGAAATGCCTATCGACACCTATATCTGAAATGCCTATTGACACCTATATCTGAAATGCCTATCGACACCTATTTTTGAAATGCCTATCGGAAACTACATCTGAAATGCCTATCAGCACCTATATTTGAAATGCCTATCGGCAACCATATCTGGAATGCCTATCGGCACCTATATTTGAAATGCCTATTGGCTTCTATATCTGAAATGCCTATCGGCACCTATTTTTAAAATGCCAATCGGCAACTATATCTGAAATGCCTATCGGCAACTATATCTGAAATGCCTATCGACACCTATATCTGAAATGCCTATCGACACCTATATCTGAAATGCCTATCGACACCTATATCTGAAATGCCTATCGACACCTATATCTGAAATGCCTATCGACACCTATATCTGAAATGCCTATCGACACCTATATCTGAAATGCCTATCGACACCTATATCTGAAATGCCTATCGACACCTATATCTGAAATGCCTATCGACACCTATTTTTGAAATGCCTATCGGAAACTACATCTGAAATGCCTATCAGCACCTATATTTGAAATGCCAATCGGCAACCATATCTGGAATGCCTATCGGCACCTATATTTGAAATGCCTATCGGCTTCTATATCTGAAATGCCTATCGGCACCTATTTTTAAAATGCCAATCGGCAACTATATCTGAAATGCCTATCGACACCTATATCTGAAATGCCTATCGACACCTATATCTGAAATGCCTATCGACACCTATATCTGAAATGCCTATCGACACCTATATCTGAAATGCCTATCGACACCTATATCTGAAATGCCTATCGACACCTATATCTGAAATGCCTATCGACACCTATATCTGAAATGCCTATCGACACCTATATCTGAAATGCCTATCGACACCTATATCTGAAATGCCTATCGACACCTATTTTTGAAATGCCTATCGGAAACTACATCTGAAATGCTTATCAGCACCTATATTTGAAATGCCTATCGGCAACCATATCTGGAATTCCTATCGGCACCTATATTTGAAATGCCTATCGGCTTCTATATCTGCAATGCCTATCGGCACCTATTTTTAAAATGCCAATCGGCAACTATATCTGAAATGCCTATCGGCACCTATATCTGAAATGCCTATCGACACCTATATCTGAAATGCCTATCGACACCTATATCTGAAATGCCTATCGACACCTATATCTGAAATGCCTATCGACACCTATTTTTGAAATGCCTATCGGAAACTACATCTGAAATGCCTATCAGCACCTATATTTGAAATGCCTATCGGCAACCATATCTGGAATGCCTATCGGCACATATTTGAAATGCCTATCGGCTTCTATATCTGAAATGCCTATCGGCACCTATTTTTAAAATGCCAATCGGCAACTATATCTGAAATGCCTATCGGCACCTATATCTGAAATGCCTATCGACACCTATATCTGAAATGCCTATCGACACCTATATCTGAAATGCCTATCGACACCTATATCTGAAATGCCTATCGACACCTATATCTGAAATGCCTATCGACACCTATATCTGAAATGCCTATCGACACCTATATCTGAAATGCCTATCGACACCTATATCTGAAATGCCTATCGACACCTATATCTGAAATGCCTATCGACACCTATATCTGAAATGCCTATTGACACCTATATCTGAAATGCCTATCGACACCTATATCTGAAATGCCTATCGACACCTATTTTTGAAATGCCTATCGGAAACTACATCTGAAATGCCTATCAGCACCTATATTTGAAATGCCTATCGGCAACCATATCTGGAATGCCTATCGGCACCTATATTTGAAATGCCTATCGGCTTCTATATCTGAAATGCCTATCGGCACCTATTTTTAAAATGCCAATCGGCAACTATATCTGAAATGCCTATCGGCACCTATATCTGAAATGCCTATCGACACCTATATCTGAAATGCCTATCGACACCTATATCTGAAATGCCTATCGACACCCATATCTGAAATGCCTATCGACACCTATTTTTGAAATGCCTATCGGAAACTACATCTGAAATGCCTATCAGCACCTATATTTCAAATGCCTATCGGCAACAATATCTGGAATGCCTATCGGCACCTATATTTGAAATGCCTATCGGCTTCTATATCTGAAATGCCTATCGGCACCTATTTTTAAAATGCCAATCGGCAACTATATCTGAAATGCCTATCGGCACTTATATCTGAAATGCCTATCGACACCTACATCTGAAATGCCTATCGACACCTATATCTGAAATGCCTATCGACACCTATATCTTAAATGCCTATCGACACCTATATCTGAAATGCCTATCGACACCTATATCTGAAATGCCTATCGACACCTATATCTGTAATGCCTATCGACACCTATATCTGAAATGCCTATCGACACCTATATCTGAAATGCCTATCGACACCTATTTTTGAAATGCCTATCGGAAACTACATCTGAAATGCCTATCAGCACCTATATTTGAAATGCCTATCGGCAACCATATCTGGAATGCCTATCGGCACCTATATTTGAAATGCCTATCGGCTTCTATATCTGAAATGCCTATCGGCACCTATTTTTAAAATGCCAATCGGCAACTATATCCGAAATGCCTATCGACACCTATATCTGAAATGCCTATCGACACCTATTTTTGAAATGCCTATCGGAAACTACATCTGAAATGCCTATCAGCACCTATATTTGAAATGCCTATCGGCAACCATATCTGGAATGCCTATCGGCACCTATATTTGAAATGCCTATCGGCTTCTATATCTGAAATGCCTATCGGCACCTATTTTTAAAATGCCAATCGGCAACTATATCTGAAATGCTTATCGGCACCTATATCTGAAATGCCTATCGACACCTATATCTGAAATGCCTATCGACACCTATATCTGAAATGCCTATCGACACCTATATCTGAAATGCCTATCGACACCTATATCTGAAATGCCTATCGACACCTATATCTGAAATGCCTATCGACACCTATATCTGAAATGCCTATCGACACCTATTTTTGAAATGCCTTTTGGAAACTACATCTGAAATGCCTATCAGCACCTATATTTGAAATGCCTATCGGCAAACATATCTGGAATGCCTATCGGCACCTATATTTGAAATGCCTATCGGCTTCTATATCTGAAATGCCTATCGGCACCTATTTTTAAAATGCCATTCGGCAACTATATCTGAAATGCCTATCGGCACCTATATCTGAAATGCCTATCGACACCTATATCTGAAATGCCTATCGACACCTATATCTGAAATGCCTATCGACACCTATATCTGAAATGCCTATCGACACCTATTTTTGAAATGCCTATCGGAAACTACATCTGAAATGCCTATCAGCACCTTTATTTGAAATGCCTATCGGCAACCATATCTGGAATGCCTATCGGCACCTATATTTGAAATGCCTATCGGCTTCTATATCTGAAATGCCTATCGGCACATATATTTAAAATGCCAATCGGCAACTATATCTGACATGCCTATCGGCACCTATATCTGAAATGCCTATCGACACCTATATCTGAAATGCCTATCGACACCTATATCTGAAATGCCTATCGACACCTATATCTGAAATGCCTATCGACACCTATATCTGAAATGCCTATCGACACCTATATCTGATATGCCTATCGACACCTATATCTGAAATGCCTATCGACACCTATATCTGAAATGCCTATCGACACCTATATCTGAAATGCCTATCGACACCTATTTTTGAAATGCCTATCGGAAACTACAACTGAAATGCCTATCAGCACCTATATTTGAAATGCCTATCGGCAACCATATCTGGAATGCCTATCGGCACCTATATTTGAAATGCCTATCGGCTTCTATATCTGAAATGCCCATCGGCACCTATTTTTAAAATGCCAATCGGCAACTATATCTGAAATGCCTATCGGCACCTATATCTGAAATGCCTATCGACACCTATATGTGAAATGCCTATCGACGCCTATATCTGAAATGCCTATCGACACCTATATCTGAAATGCCTATCGACACCTATATCTGAAATGCCTATCGACACCTATATCTCAAATGCCTATCGACACCTATATCTGAAATGCCTATCGACACCTATATCTGAAATGCCTATCGACACCTATTTTTGAAAGGCCTATCGGAAACTACATCTGAAATGCCTATCAGCACCTATATTTGAAATGCCAATCGGCAACCATATCTGGAATGCCTATCGGCACCTATATTTGAAATGCCTATCGGCTTCTATATCTGAAATGCCTATCGGCACTTATTTTTAAAATGCCAATCGGCAACTATATCTGAAATGCCTATCGGCACCTATATCTGAAATGCCTATCGACACCTATATCTGAAATGCCTATCGACACCTATATCTGAAATGCCTATCGACACCTATATCTGAAATGCCTATCGACACCTATATCTGAAATGCCTATCGACACCTATATCTGAAATGCCTATCGACACCTATATCTGAAATGCCTATCGACACCTATATCTGAAATGCCTATCGACACCTATTTTTGAAATGCCTATCGGAAACTACATCTGAAATGCCTATCAGCACCTATATTTGAAATGCCTATCGGCATTCATATCCGGAATGCCTATCGGCACCTGTATTTGAAATGCCTATCGGCTTCTATATCTGAAATGCCTATCGGCACCTATTTTTAAAATGCCAATCGGCAACTATATCTGAAATGCCTATCGGCACCTATATCCGAAATGCCTATCGACACCTATATCTGAAATGCCTATCGACACCTATATCTGAAATGCCTATCGACACCTACATCTGAAATGCCTATCGACACCTATATCTGAAATGCCTATCGACACCTATATCTGAAATGCCTATCGACACCTATATCTGAAATGCCTATCGACACGTATATCTGAAATGCCTATCGACACCTATTTTTGAAATGCCTATCGGAAACTACATCTGAAATGCCTATCAGCACCTATATTTGAAATGCCAATCGGCAACCATATCTGGAATGCCTATCGGCACCTATATTTGAAATGCCTATCGGCTTCTATATCTGAAATGCCTATCGGCACCTATTTTTAAAATGCCAATCGGCAACTATATCTGAAATGCCTATCGGCACCTATATCTGAAATACCTATCGACACCTATATCTGAAATGCCTATCGACACCTATATCTGAAATGCCGTTCGACACCTATATCTCAAATGCCAATCGACACCTATATCTGAAATGCCTATCGACACCTATATCTGAAATGCCTATCGACACCTATATCTGAAATGCCTATCGACACCTATATCTGAAATGCCTATCGACACCTATATCTGAAATGCCTATCGACACCTATTTTTGAAATGCCTATCGGAAACTACATCTGAAATGCCTATCAGCACCTATATTTGAAATGCCTATCGGCAACCATATCTGGAATGCCTATCGGCACCTATATTTGAAATGCCTATCGGCTTCTATATCTGAAATGCCTATCGGCACCTATTTTTAAAATGCCAATCGGCAACTATATCTGAAATGCTTATCGGCACCTATATCTGAAATGCTTATCGACACCTATATCTGAAATGCCTATCGACACCTATATCTGAAATGCCTATCGACACCTATATCTGAAATGCCTATCGACACCTATATCTGAAATGCCTATCGACACCTATATCTGAAATGCCTATCGACACCTATATCTGAAATGCCTATCGACACCTATTTTTGAAATGCCTATTGGAAACTACATCTGAAATGCCTATCAGCACCTATATTTGAAATGCCTATCGGCAACCATATCTGGAATGCCTATCGGCACCTATATTTGAAATGCCTATCGGCTTCTATATCTAAATTGCCTATCGGCACCTATTTTTAAAATGCCAATCGGCAACTATATCTGAAATGCCTATCGGCACCTATATCTGAAATGCCTATCGACACCTATATCTGAAATGCCTATAGACACCTATATCTGAAATACCTATCGACACCTATATCTGAAATGCCTATCGACACCTATATCTGAAATGCCTATCGACACCTATATCTGAAATGCCTATCGACACCTATATCTGAAATGCCTATCGACACCTATATCTGAAATGCCTATCGACACCTATATCTGAAATGCCTATCGACACCTATTTTTGAAATGCCTATCGGAAACTACATCTGAAATGCCTATCAGCACCTTTATTTGAAATGCCTATCGGCAACCATATCTGGAATGCCTATCGGCACCTATATTTGAAATGCCTATCGGCTTCTATATCTGAAATGCCTATCGGCACATACTTTTAAAATGCCAATCGGCAACTATATCTGAAATGCCTATCGGCACCTATATCTGAAATGCCTATCGACACCTATATCTGAAATGCCTATCGACACCTATATCTGAAATGCCTATCGACACCTATATCTGAAATGCCTATCGACACCTATATCTGAAATGCCTATCGACACCTATATCTGATATGCCTATCGACACCTATATCTGAAATGCCTATCGACACCTATATCTGAAATGCCTATCGACACCTATATCTGAAATGCCTATCGACACCTATATCTGAAATGCCTATCGACACCTATATCTGAAATGCCTATCGACACCTATTTTTGAAATGCCTATCGGAAACTACATCTGAAATGCCTATCAGCACCTATATTTGAAATGCCAATCGGCAACCATATTTGGAATGCCTATCGGCACCTATATTTGAAATGCCTATCGGCTTCTATATTTGAAATGCCTATCGGCACTTATTTTTAAAATGCCAATCGGCAACTATATCTGAAATGCCTATCGGCACCTATATCTGAAATGCCTATCGACACCTATATCTGAAATGCCTATCGACACTATATCTGAAATGCCTATCGACACCTATATCTGAAATGCCTATCGACACCTATATCTGAAATGCCTATCGACACCTATATCTGAAATGCCTATCGACACCTATATCTGAAATGCCTATCGACACCTATATCTGAAATGCCTATCGACACCTATTTTTGAAATGCCTATCGGAAACTACATCTGAAATGCCTATCAGCACCTATATTTGAAATGCCTATCGGCAACCATATCTGGAATGCCTATCGGCACATATATTTGAAATGCCTATCGGCTTCTATATCTGAAATGCCTATCGGCACCTATATCTGAAATGCCTATTGACACGTATATCTGAAATGCCTATCGACACCTATTTTTGAAATACCTATCGGAAACTACATCTGAAATGCCTAACAGCACCTATATTTGAAATGCCAATCGGCAACCATATCTGGAATGCCTATCGGCACCTATATTTGAAATGCCTATCGGCTTCTATATCTGAAATGCCTATCGGCACCTATTTTTAAAATGCCAATCGGCAACTATATCTGAAATGCCTATCGACACCTATATCTGAAATGCCTATCGACACCTATTTCTGAAATGCCTATCGACACCTATATCTGAAATGCCTATCGACACCTATATCTGAAATGCCTATCGACACCTATGTCTGACTTGCCTATCGACACCTATATCTGAAATGCCTATCGACACCTATATCTGAAATGCCTATCGACACCTATATCTGAAATGCCTATCGACACCTATATCTGAAATGCCTATCGACACCTATTTTTGAAATGCCTATCGGAAACAACATCTGAAATGCCTATCAGCACCTATATTTGAAATGCCTATCGGCAACCATATCTGGAATGCCTATCGGCACCTATATTTGAAATGCCTATCGGCTTCTATATCTGAAATGCCTATCGGCACCTATTTTTAAAATGCCAATCGGCAACTATATCTGAAATGCCTATCGGCACCTATATCTGAAATGCCTATCGACACCTATATCTGAAATGCCTATCGACACCTATATCTGAAATGCCTATCGACACCTATTTTTGAAATGCCTATCGGAAACTACATCTGAAATGCCTATCAGCACCTATATTTGAAATGCCTATCGGCAACCATATCTGGAATGCCAATCGGCACCTATATTTGAAATGCCTATCGGCTTCTATATCTGAAATGCCTATCGGCACCTATTTTTAAAATGCCAATCGGCAACTATATCTGAAATGCCTATCGGCACCTATAACTGAAATGCCTATCGACACCTATATCTGAAATGCCTATCGACACCTATTTCTGAAATGCCTATCGACACCTATATCTGAAATGCCTATCGACACCTATATCTGAAATGCCTATCGACACCTATATCTGAAATGCCTATCGACACCTATATCTGAAATGCCTATCGACACTTATATCTGAAATGCCTATCGACACCTATATCTGAAATGCCTATCGACACCTATATCTGAAATGCCTATCGACACCTATTTTTGAAATGCCTATCGGAAACTACATCTGAAATGCCTATCAGCACCTATATTTGAAATGCCTATCGGCAACCATATCTGGAATGCCTATCGGCACCTATATTTGAAATGCCTATCGGCTTCTATATCTGAAATGCCTATCGGCACCTATTTTTAAAATGCCAATCGGCAACTATATCTGAAATGCCTATCGGCACCTATATCTGAAATGCCTATCGACACCTATATCTGAAATGCCTATCGACACCTATATCTGAAATGCCTATCGACACCTATATCTGAAATGCCTATCGACACCTATATCTGAAATGCCTATCGACACCTATATCTGAAATGCCTATCGACACCTATATCTGAAATGCCTATCGACACCTATATCTGAAATGCCTATCGACACCTATATTTGAAATGCCTATCGGAAACTACATCTGAAATGCCTATCAGCACCTATATTTGAAATGCCTATCGGCAACCACATCTGGAATGCCTATCGGCACCTATATTTGAAATGCCTATCGGCTTCTATATCTGAAATGCCTATCGGCACCTATTTTTAAAATGCCAATCGGCAACTATATCTGAAATGCCTATCGGCACCTATATCTGAAATGCCTATCGACACCTATATCTGAAATGCCTATCGACACCTATATCTGAAATGCCTATCGACACCTATATCTGAAATGCCTATCGACACCTATATCTGAAATGCCTATCGACACCTATATCTGATATGCCTAACGACACCTATATCTGAAATGCCTATCGACACCTATATCTGAAATGCCTATCGACACCTAATTTTGAAATGCCTATCGGAAACTACATCTGAAATGCCTATCAGCACCTATATTTGAAATGCCAATCGGCAACCATATCTGGAATGCCTATCGGCACCTATATATGAAATGCCTATCGGCTTCTATATCTGAAATGCCTATCAGCACCTATTTTTAAAATGCCAATCGGCAACTATATCTGAAATGCCTATCGGCACCTATATCTGAAATGCCTATCGACACCTATATCTGCAATGCCTATCGACACCTATATCTGAAATGCCTATCGACACCTATATCTCAAATGCCTATCGACACCTATATCTGAAATGCCTATCGACACCTATATCTGAAATGCCTATCGACACCTATATCTGAAATGCCTATCGACACCTATATCTGAAATGCCTATCGACACCTATATCTGAAATGCCTATCGACACCTATTTTTGAAATGCCTATCGGAAACTACATCTGAAATGCCTATCAGCACCTATATTTGAAATGCCTATCGGCAACCATATCTGGAATGCCTATCGGCACCTATATTTGAAATGCCTATTGGCTTCTATATCTGAAATGCCTATCGGCACCTATTTTTAAAATGCCAATCGGCAACTATATCTGAAATGCCTATCGGCAACTATATCTGAAATGCCTATCGACACCTATATCTGAAATGCCTATCGACACCTATATCTGAAATGCCTATCGACACCTATATCTGAAATGCCTATCGACACCTATATCTGAAATGCCTATCGACACCTATTTTTGAAATGCCTATCGGAAACTACATCTGAAATGCCTATCAGCACCTATATTTGAAATGCCTATCGGCAACCATATCTGGAATGCCTATCGGCACCTATATTTGAAATGCCTATCGGCTTCTATATCTGAAATGCCTATCGGCACCTATTTTTAAAATGCCAATCGGCAACTATATCTGAAATGCCTATCGGCACCTATAATCTGAAATGCCTATCGACACCTATATCTGAAATGCCCATCGACACCTATATCTGAAATGCCTAACGACACCTATATCTGAAATGCCTATCGACACCTATATCTGAAATGCCTATCGACACCTATATCTGAAATGCCTATCGACACCTATTTTTGAAATGCCTATCGGAAACTACATCTGAAATGCCTATCAGCACCTATATTTGAAATGCCTATCGGCAACCATATCTGGAATGCCTATCGGCACCTATATTTGAAATGCCTATCGGCTTCTATATCTGAAATGCCTATCGGCACCTTTTTTTAAAATGCCAATCGGCAACTATATCTGAAATGCCTATCGGCACCTATATCTGAAATGCCTATCGACACCTATATCTGAAATGCCTATCGACACCTATATCTGAAATGCCTATCGACACCTATATCTGAAATGCCTATCGACACCTATATCTGAAATGCCTATCGACACCTATATCTGAAATGCCTATCGACACCTATATCTGAAATGCCTATTGACACCTATATCTGAAATGCCTATCGACACCTATATCTGAAATGCCTATCGACACCTATTTTTGAAATGCCTATCGGAAACTACATCTGAAATGCCTATCAGCACCTATATTTGAAATGCCTATCGGCAACCATATCTGGAATGCCTATCGGCACCTATATTTGAAATGCCTATCGGCTTCTATATCTGAAATGCCTATCGGCACCTATTTTTAAAATGCCAATCGGCAACTATATCTGAAATGCCTATCGGCACCTATATCTGAAATGCCTATCGACACCTATATCTGAAATGCCTATCGACACCTATATCTGAAATGCCTATCGACACCCATATCTGAAATGCCTATCGACACCTATTTTTGAAATGCCTATCGGAAACTACATCTGAAATGCCTATCAGCACCTATATTTCAAATGCCTATCGGCAACAATATCTGGAATGCCTATCGGCACCTATATTTGAAATGCCTATCGGCTTCTATATCTGAAATGCCTATCGGCACCTATTTTTAAAATGCCAATCGGCAACTATATCTGAAATGCCTATCGGCACTTATATCTGAAATGCCTATCGACACCTACATCTGAAATGCCTATCGACACCTATATCTGAAATGCCTATCGACACCTATATCTGAAATGCCTATCGACACCTATATCTGAAATGCCTATCGACACCTATATCTGAAATGCCTATCGACACCTATATCTGTAATGCCTATCGACACCTATATCTGAAATGCCTATCGACACCTATATCTAAAATGCCTATCGACACCTATTTTTGAAATGCCTATCGGAAACTACATCTGAAATGCCTATCAGCACCTATATTTGAAATGCCTATCGGCAACCATATCTGGAATGCCTATCGGCACCTATATTTGAAATGCCTATCGGCTTCTATATCTGAAATGCCTATCGGCACCTATTTTTAAAATGCCAATCGGCAACTATATCTGAAATGCCTATCGGCACCTATATCCGAAATGCCTATCGACACCTATATCTGAAATGCCTATCGACACCTATTTTTGAAATGCCTATCGGAAACTACATCTGAAATGCCTATCAGCACCTATATTTGAAATGCCTATCGGCAACCATATCTGGAATGCCTATCGGCACCTATATTTGAAATGCCTATCGGCTTCTATATCTGAAATGCCTATCGGCACCTATTTTTAAATGCCAATCGGCAACTATATCTGAAATGCCCTATCGGCACCTATATCTGAAATGCCTATCGACACCTATATCTGAAATGCCTATCGACACCTATATCTGAAATGCCTATCGACACCTATATCTGAAATGCCTATCGACACCTATATCTGAAATGCCTATCGACACCTATATCTGAAATGCCTATCGACACCTATAACTGAAATGCCTATCGACACTTATATCTGAAATGCCTATCGACACCTATATCTGAAATGCCTATCGACACCTATTTTTGAAATGCCTATCGGAAACTACATCTGAAATGCCTATCAGCACCTATATTTGAAATGCATATCGGCAACCATATCTGGAATGCCTATCGGCACCTATATTTGAAATGCTCATCGGCTTTTATATCTGAAATGCCTATCGGCACCTATTTTTAAAATGCCAATCGGCAACTATATCTGAAATGCCTATCGGCACCTATATCTGAAATGCTTATCGACACCTATATCTGAAATGCCTATCGACACCTATATCTGAAATGCCTATCGACACCTATATCTGAAATGCCTATCGACATCTATATCTGAAATGCCTATCGACACCTATATCTGAAATGCCTATCGACACCTATTTTTGAAATGCCTATCGGAAACTACATCTGAAATGCCTATCAGCACCTATATTTCAAATGCCTATCGGCAACCATATCTGGAATGCCTATCGGCACCTATATTTGAAATGCCTATCGGCTTCTATATCTGAAATGCCTATCGGCACCTATTTTTAAAATGCCAATCGGCAACTATATCTGAAATGCCTATCGGCACTTATATCTGAAATGCCTATCGACACCTATATCTGAAATGCCTATCGACACCTATATCTGAAATGCCTATCGACACCTATATCTGAAATGCCTATCGACACCTATATCTGAAATGCCTATCGACACCTATATCTGAAATGCCTATCGACACCTATATCTGTAATGCCTATCGACACCTATATCTGAAATGCCTATCGACACCTATATCTGAAATGCCTATCGACACCTATATCTGAAATGCCTATCGACACCTATATCTGAAATGCCTATCGACACCTATATCTGAAATGCCTATTGACACCTATATCTGAAATGCCTATCGACACCTATATCTGAAATGCCTATCGACACCTATTTTTGAAATGCCTATCGGAAACTACATCTGAAATGCCTATCAGCACCTATATTTGAAATGCCTATCGGCAACCATATCTGGAATGCCTATCGGCACCTATATTTGAAATGCCTATCGGCTTCTATATCTGAAATGCCTATCGGCACCTATTTTTAAAATGCCAATCGGCAACTATATCTGAAATGCCTATCGGCACCTATATCTGAAATGCCTATCGACACCTATATCTGAAATGCCTATCGACACCTATATCTGAAATGCCTATCGACACCCATATCTGAAATGCCTATCGACACCTATTTTTGAAATGCCTATCGGAAACTACATCTGAAATGCCTATCAGCACCTATATTTCAAATGCCTATCGGCAACAATATCTGGAATGCCTATCGGCACCTATATTTGAAATGCCTATCGGCTTCTATATCTGAAATGCCTATCGGCACCTATTTTTAAAATGCCAATCGGCAACTATATCTGAAATGCCTATCGGCACTTATATCTGAAATGCCTATCGACACCTACATCTGAAATGCCTATCGACACCTATATCTGAAATGCCTATCGACACCTATATCTGAAATGCCTATCGACACCTATATCTGAAATGCCTATCGACACCTATATCTGAAATGCCTATCGACACCTATATCTGTAATGCCTATCGACACCTATATCTGAAATGCCTATCGACACCTATATCTGAAATGCCTATCGACACCTATTTTTGAAATGCCTATCGGAAACTACATCTGAAATGCCTATCAGCACCTATATTTGAAATGCCTATCGGCAACCATATCTGGAATGCCTATCGGCACCTATATTTGAAATGCCTATCGGCTTCTATATCTGAAATGCCTATCGGCACCTATTTTTAAAATGCCAATCGGCAACTATATCTGAAATGCCTATCGGCACCTATATCCGAAATGCCTATCGACACCTATATCTGAAATGCCTATCGACACCTATTTTTGAAATGCCTATCGGAAACTACATCTGAAATGCCTATCAGCACCTATATTTGAAATGCCTATCGGCAACCATATCTGGAATGCCTATCGGCACCTATATTTGAAATGCCTATCGGCTTCTATATCTGAAATGCCTATCGGCACCTATTTTTAAATGCCAATCGGCAACTATATCTGAAATGCCCTATCGGCACCTATATCTGAAATGCCTATCGACACCTATATCTGAAATGCCTATCGACACCTATATCTGAAATGCCTATCGACACCTATATCTGAAATGCCTATCGACACCTATATCTGAAATGCCTATCGACACCTATTTTTGAAATGCCTATCGGAAACTACATCTGAAATGCCTATCAGCACCTATATTTGAAATGCATATCGGCAACCATATCTGGAATGCCTATCGGCACCTATATTTGAAATGCTCATCGGCTTTTATATCTGAAATGCCTATCGGCACCTATTTTTAAAATGCCAATCGGCAACTATATCTGAAATGCCTATCGGCACCTATATCTGAAATGCTTATCGACACCTATATCTGAAATGCCTATCGACACCTATATCTGAAATGCCTATCGACACCTATATCTGAAATGCCTATCGACATCTATATCTGAAATGCCTATCGACACCTATATCTGAAATGCCTATCGACACCTATTTTTGAAATGCCTATCGGAAACTACATCTGAAATGCCTATCAGCACCTATATTTCAAATGCCTATCGGCAACCATATCTGGAATGCCTATCGGCACCTATATTTGAAATGCCTATCGGCTTCTATATCTGAAATGCCTATCGGCACCTATTTTTAAAATGCCAATCGGCAACTATATCTGAAATGCCTATCGGCACTTATATCTGAAATGCCTATCGACACCTATATCTGAAATGCCTATCGACACCTATATCTGAAATGCCTATCGACACCTATATCTGAAATGCCTATCGACACCTATATCTGAAATGCCTATCGACACCTATATCTGAAATGCCTATCGACACCTATATCTGTAATGCCTATCGACACCTATATCTGAAATGCCTATCGACACCTATATCTGAAATGCCTATCGAAACCTATTTTTGAAATGCCTATCGGAAACTATATCTAATATGCCTATCAGCACCTATATTTGAAATGCCTATCAGCAACCATATCTGGAATGCCTATCGGCACCTATATTTGAAATGCCTATCGGTTTTGATATCTGAAATGCCTATCGGCACCTATTTTTAAAATGCCAATCGGCAACTATATCTGAAATGCCTATCGGCACCTATATATGAAATGCCTATCGACACCTATATCTGAAATGCCTATCGACACCTATATCTGAAATGCCTATCGACACCTATTTTTGAAATGCCTATCGGAAACTATATCTAATATGCCTATCAGCACCTATATTTGAAATGCCTATCGGCAACCATATCTGAAATGCCTATCGACACCTATATCTGAAATGCCTATCGACACCTATTTTTGAAATGCCTATCGGAAACTACATCTGAAATGCCTATCAGCACCTATATTTCAAATGCCTATCGGCAACCATATCTGGAATGCCTATCGGCACCTATATTTGAAATGCCTATCGGCTTCTATATCTGAAATGCCTATCGGCACCTATTTTTAAAATGCCAATCGGCAACTATATCTGAAATGCCTATCGGCACTTATATCTGAAATGCCTATCGACACCTATATCTGAAATGCCTATCGACACCTATATCTGAAATGCCTATCGACACCTATATCTGAAATGCCTATCGACACCTGTATCTGAAATGCCTATCGACACCTATATCTGAAATGCCTATCGACACCTATATCTGAAATGCCTATCGACACCTATTTTTGAAATGCCTATCGGAAACTACATCTGAAATGCCTATCAGCACCTATATTTGAAATGCCTATCGGCAACCATATCTGGAATGCCTATCGGCACCTATATTTGAAATGCTTATCGGCTTCTATATCTGAAATGCCTATCGGCACCTATTTTAAAAATGCCAATCGGCAACTATATCTGAAATGCCTATCGGCACCTATATCTGAAATGCCTATCGACACCTATATCTGAAATGCCTATCGACACCTATATCTGAAATGCCTATCGACACCTATATCTGAAATGCCTATCGACACCTATATCTGAAATGCCTATCGACACCTATATCTGAAATGCCTATCGACACCTATATCTGAAATGCCTATCGACACCTATTTTTGAAGTGCCTATCGGAAACTACATCTGAAATGCCTATCAGCACCTATATTTGAAATGCCTATCGGCAACCATATCTGGAATGCCTATCGGCACCTATATTTGAAATGCCTATCGGCTTCTATATCTGAAATGCCTATCGGCACCTATTTTTAAAATGCCAATCGGCAACTATATCTGAAATGCCTATCGGCACCTATATCTGAAATGCCTATCGACACCTATATCTGAAATGCCTATCGACACCTATATCTGAAATGCCTATCGACACCTATATCTGAAATGCCTATCGACACCTATATCTGAAATGCCTATCGACACCTATATTTGAAATGCCTATCGACACCTATATCTGAAATGCCTATCGACACCTATATCTGAAATGCCTATCGACACCTATTTTTGAAATGACTATCGGAAACTACATCTGAAATGCCTATCAGCACCTATATTTGAAATGCCTATCGGCAACCATATCTGGAATGCCTATCGGCACCTATATTTGAAATGCCTATCGGCTTCTATATCTGAAATGCCTATCGGCACCTATTTTTAAATGCCAATCGGCAACTATATCTGAAATGCCTATCCGCACCTATATCTAAAATGCCTATCGACACCTATATCTGAAATGCCTATCGACACCTATATCTGAAATGCCTATCGACACCTATATCTGAAATGCCTATCGACACCTATATCTGAAATGCCTATCGACACCTATATCTGAAATGCCTATCGACACCTATATCTGAAATGCCTATTGACACCTATATCTGAAGTGCCTATCGACACCTATATCTGAAATGCCTATCGACACCTATTTTTGAAATGCCTATCGGAAACTACATCTGAAATGCCTATCAGCACCTATATTTGAAATGCCTATCGGCAACCATATCTGGAATGCCTATCGGCACTTATATTTGAAATGCCTATCGGCTTCTATATCTGAAATGCCTATCGGCAACTATTTTTAAAATGCCAATCGGCAACTATATCTGAAATGCCTATCGGCACCTATATCTGAAATACCTATCGACACCTATATCTGAAATGCCTATCGACACCTATATCTGAAATGCCTATCGACACCTATATCTGAAATGCCTATCGACACCTATATCTGAAATGCCTATCGACACCTATATCTGAAATGCCTATCGACACCTATATCTGAAATGCCTATCGACACCTATATCTGAAATGCCTATCGACACCTATTTTTGAAATGCCTATCGGAAACTACATCTAATATGCCTATCAGCACCTATATTTGAAATGCCTATCGGCAACCATATCTGGAATGTCTATCGGCACCTATATTTGAAATGCCTATCGGCTTCTATATCTGAAATGCCTATCGGCACCTATTTTTAAAATGCCAATCGGCAACTATATCTGAAATGCCTATCGGCACCTATATATGAAATGCCTATCGACACCTATATCTGAAATGCCTATCGACACCTATATCTGAAATGCCTATCGACACCTATATCTGAAATGCCCATCGACACCTATTTTTGAAATGCCTATCGGAAACTACATCTGAAATGCCTATCAGCACCTATATTTCAAATGCCTATCGGCAACCATATCTGGAATGCCTATCGGCACCTATATTTGAAATGCCTATCGGCTTCTATATCTGAAATGCCTATCGGCACCTATTTTCAAAATGCCAATCGGCAACTATATCTGAAATGCCTATCGGCACTTATATCTGAAATGCCTATCGACACCTATATCTGAAATGCCTATCGACACCTATATCTGAAATGCCTATCGACACCTATATCTGAAATGCCTATCGACACCTATATCTGAAATGCCTATCGACACCTATATCTGAAATGCCTATCGACACCTATATCTGTAATGCCTATCGACACCTATATCTGAAATGCCTATCGACACCTATATCTGAAATGCCTATCGACACCTATTTTTGAAATGCCTATCGGAAACTACATCTGAAATGCCTATCAGCACCTATATTTGAAATGCCTATCGGCAACCATATCTGGAATGCCTATCGGCACCTATATTTGAAATGCTTATCGGCTTCTATATCTGAAATGCCTATCGGCACCTATTTTAAAAATGCCAATCGGCAACTATATCTGAAATGCCTATCGGCACCTATATCTGAAATGCCTATCGACACCTATATCTGAAATGCCTATCGACACCTATTTTTGAAATGCCTATCGGAAACTACATCTGAAATGCCTATCAGCACCTATATTTGAAATGTCTATCGGCAACCATATCTGGAATGCCTATCGGCACCTATATTTGAAATGCCTATCGGCTTCTATATCTGCAATGCCTATCGGCACCTATTTTTAAAATGCCAATCGGCAACTATATCTGAAATGCCTATCGGCACCTATATCTGAAATGCCTATCGACACCTATATCTGAAATGCCTATCGACACCTATATCTGAAATGCCTATCGACACCTATATCTGAAATGCCTATCGACACCTATATCTGAAATGCCTATCGACACCTATATTTAAAATGCCTATCGACACCTATATCTGAAATGCCTATCGACACCTATATCTGAAATGCCTATCGACACCTATTTTTGAAATGCCTATCGGAAACTACATCTGAAATGCCTATCAGCACCTATATTTGAAATGCCTATCGGCAACCATATCTGGAATGCCTATCGGCACATATTTGAAATGCCTATCGGCTTCTATATCTGAAATGCCTATCGGCACCTATTTTTAAAATGCCAATCGGCAACTATATCTGAAATGCCTATCGGCACCTATATCTGAAATGCCTATCGACACCTATATCTGAAATGCCTATCGACACCTATATCTGAAATGCCTATCGACACCTATATCTGAAATGCCTATCGACACCTATATCTGAAATGCCTATCGACACCTATATCTGAAATGCCTATCGACACCTATTTTTGAAATGCCTATCGGAAACTACATCTGAAATGCCTATCAGCACCTATATTTGAAATGCCTATCCGCAACCATATCTGGAATGCCTATCGGCACCTATATTTGAAATGCCTATCGGCTTCTATATCTGAAATGCCTATCGGCACCTATTTTTAAAATGCCAATCGGCAACTATATCTGAAATGCCTATCGGCACCTATATCTGAAATGCCTATCGACACCTATATCTGAAATGCCTATCGACACCTATATCAGAAATGCCTATCGACACCTATATCTCAAATGCCTATCGGCACCAATTTTTGAAATGCCTATCGGAAACTACATCTGAAATGCCTATCAGCACCTATATTTGAAATGCCTATCGGCAACCATATCTGGAATGCTTATCGGCACCTATATTTGAAATGCCTATCGGCTTCTATATCTGAAATGCCTATCGGCACCTATTTTTAAAATGCTAATCGGCAACTATATCTGAAATGCCTATCGGCACCTATATCTGAAATGCCTATCGGCACCTATTTTTGAAATGCCTATCCGGAAACTACATCTGAAATGCCTATCAGCACCTATATTTGAAATGCCTATCGGCAACCATATCTGGAATGCCTATCGGCACCTATATTTGAAATGCCTATCGGCTTCTAAATCTGAAATGCTTATCGACACCTATTTTTAAAATGCCAATTGGCAACTATATCTGAAATGCCTATCGGCCTCTATATCTGAAATGCCTATCGGTACCTATTTTTGAAATGCCTATCGGAAACTACATCTGCAATGCCTATCAGCACTTATATTTGAATTGCCTATCGGCAATTATATCTGGAATGCCTATCGGCACCTATATTTGAAATGCCTATCGGCTTCTATATCTGAAATGCCTATCGGCACCTATTTTTAAAATGCCAATCGGCAACTATATCTGAAATGCCTATCGGCACCTATATCTGAAATGCCTATCGGCACCTATTTTTAAAATGCCTTTCGGAAACTACATCTGAAATGCCTATCTGCTCCTATATTTGAAATGCCTATCGGCAACCATATCTGAAATGCCTATCGACACCTATATTTGAAATACCTATCGGCTTCTATGAGCGAAATGCCTATCGGCACCTGTTTTTAAAATGCCAATCGGCAACTATATCTGAAATGCCTATCGGCACCTATATCTGAAATGCCTATCGGCATCAATTTTTGAAATGCCTATCGGAAACTACATCTAAAATACCTATCAGCACCTATATTTGAAATGCCTATAGGCAACCATATCTGGAATGCCGATCGGCACCTATATTTGAAATGCCTATCGGCTTCTATATCTGAAATGCCTATCGGCACCTATATCTAAAATGCCTATCGGCACCTATTTTTGAAATGCCTATCGGAAACTACATCTGAAATGCCTATCAGAACCTATATTTGAAATTCCTATCGGCAAACATATCTGAAATGCCTATCGGCACCTATATTTGAAATGCCTATCGGCTTCTATATCTGAAATGCCTATCGGCACCTATTTTTAAAATGCCAATCGGCAACTATATCTGAAATGCCTATCGGCACCTATATCTGAAATGCCTATCGGCACCTATTTTTGAAATGCCTTTCGGAAACTACATCTGAAATGCCTATCTGCTCCTATATTTGAAATGCTTATCGGCAACTATATCTCGAATACCTATCGGCACCTATATTTGAAATGCCTATCAGCTACTATATCTGAAAT
Source organism: Venustoraphidia nigricollis (assembly GCA_034508555.1). NCBI lineage: Eukaryota > Metazoa > Arthropoda > Insecta > Raphidioptera > Raphidiidae > Venustoraphidia > Venustoraphidia nigricollis. The sequence continues at coordinate 45,862 of JAVRKA010000685.1, forward strand.
GCTTATCGGCACCTATTTTTAAAATGCCAATCGGCAACTATATCTGAAATGCCTATCGGCACCTATATCTGAAATGCCTATCGGCACCTATTTTTGAAATGCCTTTCGGAAACTACATGTGAAATGACTATCTGCTACTATATTTGAAATGCCTATCGGCAACCATATCTGGAATGCCTATCGGCACCTATATTTGAAATGCCTAACGGCTTCTATATCTGAAATGCCTATCGGCACCTATTTTTAAAATGCCAATCGGCAACTATATCTGAAATGCCTATCGGCACCTATTTTTGAAATTCCTATCGGAAACTACATCTGAAATGCCTATCAGCACCTATATTTGAAATGCCTATCGGCAACCATATCTGAAATGCCTATCGACACCTATATTTGAAATACCTATCGGCTTCTATATCTGAAATGCCTATCGGCACCTATTTTTAAAATGCCAATCGGTAACTATATCTGAAATGCCTATCGGCACCTATATCTAAAATGCTAATCGGCACCAATTTTTGAAATGCCTATCGGAAACTACATCTGAAATGCCTTTCAGCACCTATATTTGAAATGCCTATCGGCAACCATATCTGAAATGCTTATCGACACCTATATTTGAAATGCCTATCGGCTTCTATATCTGAAATGCCTATCGGCACCTATTTTTAAAATGCCAATCGGCAACTATATCTAAAATGCCTATCGGCACCTATATCTGAAATGCCTTTAGGCACCTATTTTTTAAATGCCTATCGGAAAATACATCCGAAATGCCTATTGGCACCTATATTTGAAATGCCTATCGGCAGCCATATCTGGAATGCCTCTCAGCACCTATATTTGAAATGCCTATCGGCTTCTATATCTGCAATGCCTATCGGCACCTATTTTTAAAATGTTAATCGGCAACTATATCTGTAATGCCTATCAGCACCTATATCTGAAATGCCTATCGGCACCTATTTTTGAAATGCCTATCGGAAACTACATCTGAAATGCCTATCGGCACCTATATTTGAAATGCCTATCGGCTTCTATATCTGAAATGCCTATCGACACCTATTTTTAAAATGCCAATCGGCAACTATATCTGAAATGCCTATCGGCACCTATATCTGAAATGCCTATCGGCACCAATTTTTGAAATTCCTATCGGAAACTACATCTGAAATGCCTATCAGCACCTATATTTGAAATGCCTATTGGCAAACATATCTGGAATGCTTATCGGCACCTATATTTGAAATGCCTACCGGCTTCTCTATCTGAAATGCCTATCGGCACCTATTTTTAAAATGCCAATCGGCAACTATATTTGAAATGCCTATCGGCACCTATATCTGAAATGCCTATCGGAACCAATTTTTGAAATGCCTATCGGAAACTACATCTGAAATGCCTATCAGCACCTATATTTGAAATGCCTATCGGCAACCATATCTGAAATGCCTATCGGCACCTATATTTGAAATGCCTATCGGATTCTATATCTGAAATGCCTATTGACACCTATTTTTAAAATGCCAATCGGTAACTATATATGAAATGCATATCGGCAGCTATATCTGAAATGCCTATCGGCACCAATTTTTGAAATGCCTATCGGAAAATACATCTGGAATGCCTATCAGCACCTATATTTGAAATGCCTATCGGCAACCATATCTGAAATGCCTATCGGCACCTATATTTGAAATGCCTATCGGATTCTATATCTGAAATGCCTATCGACACCTATTTTTAAAATGCCAATCGGTAACTATATCTGTTATGCATATCGGCAGCAATTTTTGAAATGCCTATCGGAAACTACATCTGGAATGCCTATCAGCACCTATATTTGAAATGCCTATCGGCAACCATATCTGGATTGCCTATCGGCACCTATATTTGAAATGCCTATCGGCTTCTGTATCTGAAATGCCTATCGGCACCTATTTTTAAAATGCCAATCGGCACCTATATCTGAAATGCCTATCGGCACCTATATCTGAAATGCCTATCGGCACCAATTTTTGAAATGCCTTTCGGAAACTACATCTGAAATGCCTATCTGCTCCTATATTTGAAATGCCTATCGGCAACCATATCTGGAATGCCTATCGGCACCTATATCTGAAATGCCTATCGGCACCTATTTTTGAAATGCCTTTCGGAAACTACATCTGAAATGCCTATCTGCTCCTATATTTGAAATGCCTATCGGCAACTATATCTGGAATGCCTATCGGCACCTATATTTGAAATGCCTATCAGCTTCTATATCTGAAATGCCTATCGGCACCTATTTTTAAAATGCCAATCGGCAACTATATCTGAAATGCCTATCGGCACCTATATCTGAAATGCCTATCGGCACCTATTTTTGAAATGCCTTTCGGAAACTACATCTGAAATGACTATCTGCTACTATATTTGAAATGCCTATCGGCAACCATATCTGGAATGCCTATCGGCACCTATATTTGAAATGCCTATCGGCTTCTATATCTGAAATGCCTATCGGCACCTATTTTTAAAATGCCAATCGGCAACTATATCTGAAATGCCTATCGGCACCTATTTTTGAAATGCCTATCGGAAACTACATCCGAAATGCCTATCAGCACCTATATTTGAAATGCCTATCGGCAACCATATCTGAAATGCCTATCGACACCTATATTTGAAATGCCTATCGGCTTCTATATCTGAAATGCCTATCGACACCTATTTTTAAAATGCCAATCGGCAACTATATCTGAAATGCCTATCGGCACCTATATCTAAAATGCCTATCGGCACCTATTTTTGAAATGCCTTTCGGAAACTACATCTGAAATGCCTATCTGCTCCTATATTTGAAATGCCTATCGGCAACCATATCTGGAATCCCTATCGGCACCTATATTAGAAATGCCTATCGGCTTCTATATCTGAAATGCCTATCGGCACCTATTTTTAAAATGCCAATTGGCAACTATATCTAAACTGCCTATCGGCACCTATATCTGAAATGCCTATCGGCACCAATTTTTGTAATGCCTATCGGAAACTACATCTGGAATGCCTATCAGCACCTGTATTTGAAATGCCAATCGGCAACTATATCTGAAATGCCTATCGGCACCTATATCTGAAATGCCTATCGGCACCCATTTTTGAAATGCCTTTCGGAAACTACATCTGAAATGCCTATCTGCTCCTATATTTGAAATGCCTATCGGCCACCATATCTGGAATGCCTATCGGCACCTATATTTGAAATGCCTATCGGCTTCTATATCTGAAATGCCTATCGGCACCTATATTTGAAATGCCTATCGGCAATCATATCTGGAATGCCTATCGGCACCTATATTTGAAATGCCTAACGGCTTCTATATCTGAAATGCCTATCGGCACCTATTTTTAAAATGCCAATCGGCAACTATATCTGAAATGCCTATCGGCACCTATATCTGAAATGCCTATCTGCACCCATTTTTGAAATGCGTTTCGGAAACTACATCTGAAATGCCTATCTGCTCCTATATTTGAAATGCCTATCGGCCACCATATCTGGAATGCCTATCGGCACCTATATTTGAAATGCCTATCGGCTTCTATATCTGAAATGCCTATCGGCACCTATATTTGAAATGCCTATCGGCAATCATATCTGGAATGCCTATCAGCACCTATATTTGAAATGCCTAACGGCTTCTATATCTGAAATGCCTATCGGCACCTATTTTTAAAATGCCAATCGGCAACTATATCTGAAATGCCTATCGGCACCTATTTTTGAAATGCCTTTCGGAAACTACATCTGAAATGCCTATCTGCTCCTATATTTGAAATGTCTATCGGCAACCATATCTGGAATCCCTATCGGCACCTATATTTGAAATGCCTATCGGCTTCTATATCTGAAATGCCTATCGACACCTATTTTTAAAATGCCAATCGGCAACTATATCTGGAATGCCTATCGGCACCTATATCTGAAATGCCTATCGGCACCAATTTTTGAAATGCCTATCGGAAACTACATCTGGAATGCCTATCAGCACCTATATTTGAAATGCCAATCGGCAACCATATCTGGAATGCCTATCAGCACCTATATTTGAAATGCCTATCGGCTTCTATATCTGAAATGCCTATCGACACCTATTTTTAAAATGCCAATCGGCAACTATATCTGGAATGCCTATCGGCACCTATATCTGAAATGCCTATCGGCACCAATTTTTGAAATGCCTATCGGAAACTACATCTGAAATGCCTATCAGCACCTATATTTAAAATGCCTATCGGCAAACATATCTGGAATGCTTATCGGCACCTATATTTGAAATGCCTATCGGCTTCTATATCTGAAATGCCTATCGGCACCTTTTTTTAAAATGCCAATCGGCAACTATATCTGAAATGCCTATCGGCACCTATATCTGAAATGCCTATCGGCACCAATTTTTGAAATGCCTATCGGAAACTACATCTGAAATGCCTGTCAGCACCTATATTTGAAATGACTATCTGCAACCATATCTGGAATGCCTATCGGCACCTATATTTGAAATGCCTATCGGCTTCTATATCTGATATGCCTATCGGCACCTATTTTTAAAATGCCAATAGGCAATTATATCTGTAATGCCTATCAGCACCTATATCTGAAATGCCTATCGGCACCTATTTTTGAAATGCCTATCGGAAACTACATCTGAAATGCCAATCAGCACCTATATTTGAAATGCCTATCGGCACTCATATCTGAAATGCCTATCGGCACCTATATCTGAAATGCCTATCGGCACCAATTTTTGAAATGCCTATCGGAAACTACATCTGGAATGCCTATCAGCACCTATATTTGAAATGCCTATCGGCAACCATATCTGGAATGCCTATCGGCACCTATTTTTAAAATGCCAATCGGCAACTATATCTGTAATGCCTATCAGCACCTATATGTAATATGCCTATCGGCACCTATTTTTGAAATGCCTATCGGAAACTACATCTGAAATGCCTATCAGCACCAATATTTGAAATGCCTATCAACAACCATATCTGAAATGCCTATCGACACCTATATTTGAAATACCTATCGGCTTCTATATCTGAAAAGCCTATCGGCACCTATTTTTAAAATGCCAATCGGCAACTATATCTGAAATTCCTATCGGCACCTATATTTGAAATGCCTATCGGATTCTATATCTGAAATGCCTATCGACACCTATTTTTAAAATGCCAATTGGTAACTATCTGAAATGCATATCGGCAGCTATATCTGAAAGGCCTATCGGCACCAATTTTTGAAATGCCTATCGGAAACTACATCTGGAATGCCTATCAGCACCTATATTTGAAATGCCTATCGGCAACTATATCTGGAATGCCTATCGGCACCTATATTTGAAATGCCTATCGGTTTCTATATCTGAAATGCCATCGGCACCTAGTTTTAAAATGCCAATCGGCAACTATATCTGAAATGTCTATCGGCACCTATATCTGAAATGCCTATCGGCACCTATTTTTGAAATGCCTTTCGGAAACTACATCTGAAATGCCTATCTGCTCCTTTATTTGAAATGCCTATCGGCAACCATATCTGGAATGCCTATCGGCACCTATATTTGAAATGCCTATCGGCTTCTATATCTGAAATGCCTATCGGCACCTATTTTTAAAATGCCAATTGGCAACTATATCTGAAATGCCTATCGGCACCTATATCTGAAATGCCTATCGGCACCTATATCTGAAATGCCTATCGGCACCTATTTTTGAAATGCCTATCGGAAACTACATCTGAAATGCCTATCAGCACCTATATTTGAAATGCCTATCGGCAACCATATCTGGAATGCCTATCGGCACCAATTTTTGAAACGCCTATCGGAAACTACATCTGGAATACCTACCAGCACCTATATTTGAAATGCCATTCGGCAACTATATCTGAAATGCCTATCGGCACCTATATCTGAAATGCCTATCGGCACCTATTTTTGAAATGCCTTTCGGAAACTACATCTGAAATGCCTATCTGCTCCTATATTTGAAATGCTTATCGGCAACCATATCTGGAATGCCTATCGGCACCTATATTTGAAATGCCTATTGGCTTCTATATCTGAAATGCCTATCGGCACCTATATTTGAAATGCCTATCGGCAACCATATCGGGAATGCCTATCGGCACCTATATTTGAAATGCCTAACGGCTTCTATATCTGAAATGCCTATCGGCACCTATTTTTAAAATGCCAATCGGCAACTATATCTGAAATGCCTATCGGCACCTATTTTTGAAATGCCTATCGGAAACTACATCTGAAATGCCTATCAGCACCTATATTTGAAATACCTATCGGCTTCTATATCTGAAATGCCTATCGGCACCTATTTATAAAATGCCAATCGGTAACTATATCTGAAATGCCTATCGGCACCTATATCTGAAATGCCTATCGGCACCAATTTTTGAAATGCCTATCGGAAACTACATCTGGAATGCCTATCAGCACCTATATTTGAAATGCCTATCGGCAACCATATCTGGAATGCCTATCGGCACCTGTATTTGAAATGCCTATCGGCTTCTATATCTGAAATGCCTATCGACACCTATTTTTAAAAAGCCAATCGGCAACTATATCTGAAATGCCTATCAGCACCTATATCTGAAATGCCTATCGGCACCAATTTTTGAAATGCCTATCAGAAACTACATCTGAAATGCCTATCAGCACCTGTATTTGAAATGCCTATCGGCAACCATATCTGGAATGCTTATCGGCACCTATATTTGAAATGCCTATCGGCTTCTATATCTGAAATGCCCATCGGCACCTATTTTTAAAATGCCAATCGGCAACTATATCTGAAATGCCTATCGGCACCTATATCTGAAATGCCTATCGGCACCAATTTTTGAAATGCCTATCGGAAACTACATCTGGAATGCCTATCAGCACCTATATTTGAAATGCCTATCGGCAACCATATCTGGAATGCCTATCGGCACCTATATTTGAAATGCCTATCGGCTTCTATATCTGAAATGCCTATCGGCACCTATTTTTAAAATGCCAATCGGCAACTATATCTGAAATGCCTATCGGCACCTATATCTGAAATGCCTATCGGCACCTATTTTTGAAATGCCTTTCGGAAACTACATCTAAAATGCCTATCTACTCCTATATTTGAAATGCCTATCGGCAACCATATCTGGAATCTCTATCGGCACCTATATTTGAAATGCCTATCGGCTTCTATATCTGAAATGCCTATCGGCACCTATTTTTAAAATGCCAATTGGCAACTATATCTGAAATGCCTATCGGCACCTATATCTGAAATGCCTATCGGCACCAATTTTTGAAATGCCTATCGGAAACTACATCTGGAATGCCTATCAGCACCTATATTTGAAATGCCTATCGGCAATCATATCTGGAATGCCTATCGGCACCTATATTTGAAATGCCTATCGGCTTCTATATCTGAAATGCCTATCGACACCTATTTTAAAATGCCAATCGGCAACTATATCTGAAATGCCTATCGGCACCTATATCTGAAATGCCTATCGGCACCAATTTTTGAAATGCCTATCGGAAACTACATCTGAAATGCCTATCAGCACCTATATTTGAAATGCCTGTCGGCAACCATATCTGGAATGCCTATCGGCACCTATATTTGAAATGCCTATCGGATTCTATATCTGAAATGCCTATCGACACCTATTTTTAAAATGCCAATCGGTAACTATATCTGAAATGCATATCGGCAGCTATTGCTGAAATGCCTATCGGCACCAATTTTTGAAATGCCTATCGGAAACTACATCTTGAATGCCTATCAGCACCTATATTTGAAATGCCTATCGGCAACCATATCTGGAATGCCTATCGGCACCTATATTTGAAATGCCTATCGGCTTTTATATCTGAAATGCCTATCGGCACCTATTTTTAAAATGCCAATTGGCAACTATATCTGAAATGCCTATCGGCACCTATATCTGAAATGCCTATCGGCACCTATTTTTGAAATGCCTATCGGAAACTACATCTGAAATGCCTATCAGCACCTATATTTGAAATGCCTATCAGGAACCATATCTGGAATGCCTATCGGCACCTATATTTGAAATGCCTATCGGCTTCTATACCTGAAAAGCCTATCGGCACCTATTTTTAAAATGCCAATCGGCAACTATATCTGAAATGCCTATCAGCACCTATATTTGAAATGCCTATCGGCACCTATTTTTGAAATGCCTATCGAAAACTACAACAGAAATGCCTATCAGCACCTATATTTGAAATGCCTATCGGCAACCATATCTGAAATGCCTATCGACACCTATATTTGAAATACCTATCGGCTTCTATATCTAAAATGCCTATCGGCACCTATTTTTAAAATGCCAATCGGTAACTATATCTGAAATGCCTATCGGCACCTATATCGGAAATGCCTATCGGCACCTATTTTTGAAATGCCTATCGGAAACTACATCTGAAATGCCTATCAGCACCTATATTTGAAATGCCTATCGGCAACCATATCTGGAATGCCTATCGGCACCTATATTTGAAATGCCTATCGGCTTCTATATCCGAAATGCCTATCGACACCTATTTTTAAAATGCCAATCGGCAACTATATCTGAAATGCCTATCGGCACCTATATCTGAAATGCCTATCGGCACCAATTTTTGAAATGCCTGTCGGAAACTACATCTGAAATGCCTATCAGCACCTATATTTGAAATGCCATTCGGCACCCATATCTGGGATGCTTATCGGCACCTATATTTGAAATGCCTATCGGCTTCTATATCTGAAATGCCTTCGGCACCTATTTTTAAAATTCCAATCGGCAAATATATCTGAAATGCCTATCGGCACCTATATCTGAAATGCCTATCGGCACCTTTTTTTGAAATGCCTATCGGAAACTAAATCTGAAATGCCTATCAGCACCTATATTTGAAATGCCTATCGGCAACCATATCTGGAATGCCTATCGGTACCTATATTTGAAATGCCTTTCGGCTTCTATATCTGAAATGCCTATCGGCACCTATTTTTAAAATGCTAATCGGCAACTATATCTGAAATGCCTATCGGCACCTATATCTGAAATGCCTATCAGCACCAATTTTTGAAATGCCTATCGGAAACTACATCTGAAATGCCTATCAGCACCTATATTTGAAATGCCTATCGGCAACCATATCTGGAATGCTTATCGGCACCTATATTTGAAATGCCTATCGGCTTCTATATCTGAAATGCCTATCGGCACCTTTTTTTTAAATGCCAATCGGCAACTATATCTGAAATGCCTATCGGCACCTATATCTGAAATGCCTATCGGCACCTATTTTTGAAATGCCTATCGGAAACTACATCTGAAATGCCTATCAGCACCTATATTTGAAATGCCTATCGGCAACCATATCTGGAATGCCTATCGGCACCTATATTTGAAATGCCTATCGGCTTCTATATCTGAAATGCCTATCGGCACCTATTTTTAAAATGCCAATCGGCAACTATATCTGTAATGCCTATCAGCACCTATATCTAATATGCCTATCGGCACCTATTTTTGAAATGCCTATTGGAAACTACATCTGAAATGCCTATCAGCACCAATATTTGAAATGCCTATCGGCAACCATATCTGAAATGCCTATCGACACCTATATTTGAAATACCTATCGGCTTCTATATCTGAAAAGCCTATCGGCACCTATTTTTAAAATGCCAATCGGCAACTATATCTGAAATTCCTATCGGCACCTATATCTGAAATGCCTATCGGCACCAATTTTTGAAATGCCTATCGGAAACTACATCTGAAATGCCTATCAGCACCTATATTTGAAATGCCTATCGGCAACCATATCTGGAATGCCTATCGGCACCTATATTTGAAATGCCTATCGGATTCTATATCTGAAATGCCTATCGACACCTATTTTTAAAATGCCAATCGGTAACTATATCTGAAATGCATATCGGCAGCTATATCTGAAATGCCTATCGGCACCAATTTTTGAAATGCCTATCGGAAACTACATCTGGAATGCCTATCAGCACCTATATTTGAAATGCCTATCGGCAACCATATCTGGAATGCCTATCGGCACCTATATTTGAAATGCCTATCGGCTTCTATATCTGAAATGCCCATCGGCACCTATTTTTAAAATGCCAATCGGCAACTATATCTGAAATGTCTATCGGCACCTATATCTGAAATGCCTATCGGCACCTATTTTTGAAATGCCTTTCGGAAACTACATCTGAAATGCCTATCTGCTCCTATATTTGAAATGCCTATTGGCAACCATATCTGGAACGCCTATCGGCACTTATATTTGAAATGCCTATCGGCTTCTATATCTGAAATGCCTATCGGCACCTATTTTTAAAATGCCAATTAGCAACTATATCTTAAATGCCTATCGGCACCTATATCTGAAATGCCTATCGGCACCTATTTTTGAAATGCCTATCGGAAACTACATCTGAAATGCCTATCAGCACCTATATTTGAAATGCCTATCGGCAACCATATCTGGAATGCCTATCGGCACCTATATTTGAAATGCCTATCGGCTTCTATATCTGAAATGCCTATCGGCACCTATTTTTAAAATGCCAATCGGCACCTATATCTGAAATGCCTATCGGCACCAATTTTAGAAATGCCTATCGGAAACTACATCTGAAATGCCTGTCAGCACCTATATTTGAAAAGCCTATCGGCAACCATATCTGGAATGCCTATCGGCACCTATATTTGAAATGCCTATCGGCTTCTATATCTGAAATGCCTATCGGCACCTATTTTTAAAAGCCAATCGGCAACTATATCTGAAATGCCTATCGGCGCCTATTTTTGAAATGCCTATCGGAAACTACATCTGAAATGCCTATCAGCACCTATATTTAAATGCCTATCGGCAACCACATCAGAAATGCCTATCGGCACCTATATCTGAAATGCCTATCGGCACCTATTTTTGAAATGCCTATCGGAAACTACATCTGAAATGCCTATCGGCACCTATTTTTAAAATGCCAATCGGCAACTATATCTGAAATGCCTATCGGCACCTATTTTTGAAATGCCTATCGGAAACTACATCTGAAATGCCTATCAGCACCTATATTTGAAATGCCTATCGGCAATCATATCTGAAATGCCTATCGGCACCTATATTTGAAATACCTATCGCCTTCTATATCTGAAATGCCTATCGGCACCTATTTTTAAAATGCCAATCGGCAACTATATCTGAAATGCCTATCGGCACCTATATCTGAAATGCCTATCGGCACCAATTTTTGAAATGCCTATCGGAAACTACATCTAGAATGCCTATCAGCACCTATATTTGAAATGCCTATCGGCAACCATATCTGGAATGCCTATCGACACCTATATTTGAAATGCCTATCGGCTTCTATATCTGAAATGCCTATCGACACCAATTTTTAAAATGCCAATCGGCAACTATATCTGAAATGCCTATCGGCACCTATATCTGAAATGCCTATCGGCACCAATTTTTGAAATGCCTGTCGGAAACTACAACTGAAATGCCTATCAGCACCTATATTTGAAATGCCATTCGGCACCCATATCTGGGATGCTTATCGGCACCTATATTTGAAATGCCTATCGGCTTCTATATCTGAAATGCCTATCGGCACCTATTTTTAAAATGCCAATCGGCAAATATATCTGAAATGCCTATCGGCACCTATATCTGAAATGCCTATTGGCACCTATTTTTGAAACGCCTATAGGAAACTAAATCTGAAATGCCTATCAGCACCTATATTTGAAATGCCTATCGGCAACCATATCTGGAATGCCTATCGGCACCTATATTTGAAATGCCTTTCGGCTTCTATATCTGAAATGCCTATCGGCACCTATTTTTAAAATGCTAATCGGCAACTATATCTGAAATGCCTATCGGCACCTATATCTAAAATGCCTATTAGCACCAATTTTTGAAATGCCTATCGGAAACTACATCTTGAATGCCTATCAGCACCTATATTTGAAATGCCTATCGGCAACCATATCTGGAATGCCTATCGGCACCTATATTTGAAATGCCTATCGGCTTTTATATCTGAAATGCCTATCGGCACCTATTTTTAAAATGCCAATTGGCAACTATATCTGAAATGCCTATCGGCACCTATATCTGAAATGCCTATCGGCACCTATTTTTGAAATGCCTATCGGAAACTACATCTGAAATGCCTATCAGCACCTATATTTGAAATGCCTATCAGGAACCATATCTGGAATGCCTATCGGCACCTATATTTGAAATGCCTATCGGCTTCTATACCTGAAAAGCCTATCGGCACCTATTTTTAAAATGCCAATCGGCAACTATATCTGAAATGCCTATCAGCACCTATATTTGAAATGCCTATCGGCACCTATTTTTGAAATGCCTATCGAAAACTACAACAGAAATGCCTATCAGCACCTATATTTGAAATGCCTATCGGCAACCATATCTGAAATGCCTATCGACACCTATATTTGAAATACCTATCGGCTTCTATATCTAAAATGCCTATCGGCACCTATTTTTAAAATGCCAATCGGTAACTATATCTGAAATGCCTATCGGCACCTATATCGGAAATGCCTATCGGCACCTATTTTTGAAATGCCTATCGGAAACTACATCTGAAATGCCTATCAGCACCTATATTTGAAATGCCTATCGGCAACCATATCTGGAATGCCTATCGGCACCTATATTTGAAATGCCTATCGGCTTCTATATCCGAAATGCCTATCGACACCTATTTTTAAAATGCCAATCGGCAACTATATCTGAAATGCCTATCGGCACCTATATCTGAAATGCCTATCGGCACCAATTTTTGAAATGCCTGTCGGAAACTACATCTGAAATGCCTATCAGCACCTATATTTGAAATGCCATTCGGCACCCATATCTGGGATGCTTATCGGCACCTATATTTGAAATGCCTATCGGCTTCTGTATCTGAAATGCCTTCGGCACCTATTTTTAAAATGCCAATCGGCAAATATATCTGAAATGCCTATCGGCACCTATATCTGAAATGCCTATCGGCACCTTTTTTTGAAATGCCTATCGGAAACTAAATCTGAAATGCCTATCAGCACCTATATTTGAAATGCCTATCGGCAACCATATCTGGAATGCCTATCGGTACCTATATTTGAAATGCCTTTCGGCTTCTATATCTGAAATGCCTATCGGCACCTATTTTTAAAATGCTAATCGGCAACTATATCTGAAATGCCTATCGGCACCTATATCTGAAATGCCTATCAGCACCAATTTTTGAAATGCCTATCGGAAACTACATCTTAAATGCCTATCAGCACCTATATTTGAAATGCCTATCGGCAACCATATCTGGAATGCTTATCGGCACCTATATTTGAAATGCCTATCGGCTTCTATATCTGAAATGCCTATCGGCACCTTTTTTTAAAATGCCAATCGGCAACTATATCTGAAATGCCTATCGGCACCTATATCTGAAATGCCTATCGGCACCTATTTTTGAAATGCCTATCGGAAACTACATCTGAAATGCCTATCAGCACCTATATTTGAAATGCCTATCGGCAACCATATCTGGAATGCCTATCGGCACCTATATTTGAAATGCCTATCGGCTTCTATATCTGAAATGCCTATCGGCACCTATTTTTAAAATGCCAATCGGCAACTATATCTGTAATGCCTATCAGCACCTATATCTAATATGCCTATCGGCACCTATTTTTGAAATGCCTATTGGAAACTACATCTGAAATGCCTATCAGCACCAATATTTGAAATGCCTATCGGCAACCATATCTGAAATGCCTATCGACACCTATATTTGAAATACCTATCGGCTTCTATATCTGAAAAGCCTATCGGCACCTATTTTTAAAATGCCAATCGGCACCTATATCTGAAATGCCTATCGGCACCAATTTTAGAAATGCCTATCGGAAACTACATCTGAAATGCCTGTCAGCACCTATATTTGAAAAGCCTATCGGCAACCATATCTGGAATGCCTATCGGCACCTTTTTTTAAAATGCCAATCGGCAACTATATCTGAAATGCCTATCGGCACCTATATCTGAAATGCCTATCGGCACCTATTTTTGAAATGCCTATCGGAAACTACATCTGAAATGCCTATCATCACCAATATTTGAAATGCCTATCGGCAACCATATCTGAAATGCCTATCGACACCTATATTTGAAATACCTATCGGCTTCTATATCTGCAAAGCCTATCGGCACCTATTTTTAAAATGCGAATCGGCAACTATATCTGAAATTCCTATCGGCACCTATATCTGAAATGCCTATCGGCACCAATTTTTGAAATGCCTATCGGAAACTACATCTGAAATGCCTATCAGCACCTATATTTGAAATGCCTATCGGCAACCATATCTGGAATGCCTATCGGCACCTATATTTGAAATGCCTATCGGATTCTATATCTGAAATGCCTATCGACACCTATTTTTAAAATGCCAATCGGTAACTATATCTGAAATGCATATCGGCAGCTATATCTGAAATGCCTATCGGCACCAATTTTTGAAATGCCTTTCGGAAACTACATCTGAAATGCCTATCTGCTCCTATATTTGAAATGCCTATCGGCAACCATATCTGGAATGCCTATCGGCACCTATATTTGAAATGCCTATCGGCTTCTACATCTGAAATGCCTATCGGCACCTATTTTTAAAATGCCAATTGGCAACTATATCTGAAATGCCTATCGGCACCTATATCTGAAATGCCTATCGGCATCAATTTTTGAAATGCCTATCGGAAACTACATCTAAAATGCCTATCAGCACCTATATTTGAAATGCCTATCAGCAACCATATCTGGAATGCCTATCGGCACCTATATTTGAAATGCCTATCGGCTTCTATATCTGAAATGCCCATTGGCACCTATTTTTAAAATGCCAATCGGCAACTATATCTGAAATGTCTATCGGCACCTATATCTGAAATGCCTATCGGCACCTATTTTTGAAATGCCTTTCGGAAACTACATCTGAAATGCCTATCTGCTCCTATATTTGAAATGCTTATTGGCAACCATATCTGAAATGCCTATCGACACCTAATTTGAAATACCTATCGGCTTCTATATCTGAAATGCCTATCGGCACCTGTTTTTAAAATGCCAATCGGCAACTATATCTGAAATGCCTATCGGCACCTATATCTGAAATGCCTATCGGCACCTATATTTGAAATACCTATCGGCTTCTATATCTGCAAAGCCTATCGGCACCTATTTTTAAAATGCCAATCGGCAACTATATCTGAAATTCTTATCGGCACCTATATCTGAAATGCCTATCGGCACCAATTTTTGAAATGCCTATCGGAAACTACATCTGGAATGCCCATCAGCACCTATATTTGAAATGCATATCGGCAACCATATCTAGAATGCCTATCGGCACCTATATTTGAAATGCCTATCGGCTTCTATATCTGAAATGCCCATTGGCACCTATTTTTAAAATGCCAATCGGCAACTATATCTGAAATGTCTATCGGCACCTATATCTGAAATGCCTATCGGCACCTATTTTTGAAATGCCTTTCGGAAACTACATCTGAAATGCCTATCTGCTCCTATATTTGAAATGCCTATCGGCAACCATATCTGGAATGCCTATCGGCACCTATATTTGAAATGCCTATCGGCTTCTATATCTGAAATGCCTATCGGCACCTATTTTTAAAATGCCAATTGGCAACTATATCTGAAATGCCTATCGGCACCTATATCTGAAATGCCTATCGGCACCTATTTTTGAAATGCCTATCCGGAAACTACATCTGAAATGCCTATCTGCTCCTATATTTGAAATGCTTATCGGCAACCATATCTGAAATGCCTATCGACACCTAATTTGAAATACCTATCGGCTTCTATATCTGAAATGCCTATCGGCACCTGTTTTTAAAATGCCAATCGGCAACTATATCTGAAATGCCTATCGGCACCTATATCTGAAATGCCTATCGGCACCTATATTTGAAATACCTATCGGCTTCTATATCTGCAAAGCCTATCGGCACCTATTTTTAAAATGCCAATCGGCAACTATATCTGAAATTCCTATCGGCACCTATATCTGAAATGCCTATCGGCACCAATTTTTGAAATGCCTATCGGAAACTACATCTGGAATGCCCATCAGCACCTATATTTGAAATGCATATCGGCAAACATATCTAGAATGCCTATCGGCACCTATATTTGAAATACCTATCGGCTTCTATATCTGAAATGCCTATCGGCACCTATTTTTAAAATGACAATCGGCAACTATATCTGAAATGCCTATCGACACCTATATCTGAAATGCCTATCGGCACCAATTTTTGAAATGCCCATCGGAAACTACATCTGAAATGCCTATCAGCACATATATTTGAAATGCCCATCGGCAACCATATCTGGAATGCTTATCGGCACCTATATTTGAAATGCCTATCGGCTTTCTATATCTAAAATGCCTATCGGCACCTATTTTTAAAATGCTAATCGGCAACTATATCTGAAATGCCTATCGGCACCTATATCTGAAATGCCTATCGGCACCTATTTTTGAAATGCCTATCCGGAAACTACATCTGAAATGCCTATCTGCTCCTATATTTGAAATGCTTATCGGCAACCATATCTGAAATGCCTATCGACACCTAATTTGAAATACCTATCGGCTTCTATATCTGAAATGCCTATCGGCACCTGTTTTTAAAATGCCAATCGGCAACTATATCTGAAATGCCTATCGGCACCTATATCTGAAATGCCTATCGGCATCAATTTTTGAAATGCCTATCGGAAACTACATCTAAAATGCCTATCAGCACCTATATTTGAAATGCCTATCAGCAACCATATCTGGAATGCCGATCGGCACCTATATTTGAAATGCCTATCGGCTTCTATATCTGAAATGCCTATCACCACCTATTTTTAAAATGCCAATTGGCAACTATATCTGAAATGCCTATCGGCACCTATATCTGAAATGCCTATCGGCATCAATTTTTGAAATGCCTATCGGAAACTACATCTAAAATGCCTATCAGCACCTATATTTGAAATGCCTATCAGCAACCATATCTGGAATGCCTATCGGCACCTATATTTGAAATGCCTATCGGCTTTTATATCTGAAATCCCTATCGGCACCTATTTTTAAAATGCAAATCGGCAACTATATCCTAAATGCCTATCGGCACCTATATCTGAAATGCCTATCGGCACCTATTTTTGAAATGCCTATCGGAAACTACATCTGAAATACCTATCAGCACCTATATTTGAAATGCTTATCGGCAACCACATCAGAAATGCCTATCGGCACCTATATCTAAAATGCCTTTCGGCATTTATATCTAAAATGCCTATCGACACCTATATTTGAAATGCCTATCGGCACCTATATTTTAAATGCCTATCGGCAACTATATCTGATATGCCTATCGGCACCTATATCTGAAATGCCTATCGGCACCTATTTTTGAAATGCTATTCGGAAACTACATCTAAAATGCCTATAGGCACCTATTTTTAAAATGCCAATCGGCAACTATATCTGCAATGCCTATCGGCACCTATATCTGAAATGCCTATCGGCACCTATTTTTGAAATGCCTATTGGAAATTATATCTGAAATGCCTATCAGCATCTATATTTGAAATGCCTATCGGCAACTATATTTGGAATGCTTATTGGCACCTATATTTGAAATGCCTATCGGCTTCTATATCTGAAATGCCTATCAGCACCTATTTTTAAAATGCCAATCGGCAACTATATCTGAAATACCTATCGGCACCTATATCTGAAATGCCTATCGGCACCAATTTTTGAAATGCCTATCGTAAACTACATCTGAAATGCCTATCAGAACCTATATTTGGAATTCCTATCGGCAACCATATCTGGAATGCCTATCGGCACCTATATTTGAAATGCCTATCGGCTTCTATATCTGAAATGCCTATCGGCACCTATTTTTAAAATGCCAATCGGCAACTATATCTGCAATGCCTATCGGCACCTATATCTGAAATGCCTATCGGCACCTATTTTTGAAATGCCTATCGGAAACTATATCTGAAATGCCTATCAGCATCTATATTTGAAATGCCTATCGGCAACCATATTTGGAATGCTTATTGGCACCTATATTTGAAATGCCTATCGGCTTCTATATCTGAAATGCCTATTGGCACCTATTTTTAAAATGCCAATCGGCAACTATATCTGAAATACCTATCGGCACCTATATCTGAAATGCCTATCGGCACCTATTTTTGAAATGCCTTTCGGAAACTACATCTGAAATGACTATCTGCTACTATATTTGTGATGCCTATCGGCAACCATATCTGGAATGCCTATCGGCACCTATATTTGAAATGCCTATCGGCTTCTATATCTGAAATGCCTATCGGCACCTATTTTTAAAATGCCAATCGGCAACTATATCTGAAATGCCTATCGGCACCTATTTTTGAAATGCCTATCGGAAACTACATCTGAAATGCCTATCAGCACCTATATTTGAAATGCCTATCGGCAACCATATCTGAAATACCTATCGACACCTATATTTAAAATACCTATCGGCTTCTATATCTGAAATGCCTATCGGCACCTATTTTTAAAATGCCAATCGGTAACTATATCTGAAATGCCTATCGGCACCAATTTTTGAAATGCCTATCGGAAACAACATCTGGAATGCCTATCAGCACCTATATTCGAAATGCCTATCGGCAACCATATCTGGAAAGCCTATCGGCACCTATATTTGAAATGCCTATCGGCTTCTATATCTGAAATGCCTATCGACACCTATTTTTAAAATGCCAATCGGCAACTATATCTGAAATGCCTATCGCACCTATATCTGAAATGCCTATCGGCACCAATTTTTGAAATGCCTATCGGAAACTACATCTGAAATGCCTTTCAGCACCTATATTTGAAATGCCTATCGGCAACCATATCTGGAATGCTTATCGGCACCTATATTTGAAATGCCTATCGGCTTCTATATCTGAAATGCCTATCGGCACCTATTTTTAAAATGCCAATCGGCAACTATATCTGAAATGCCTATCGGCACCTATATCTGAAATGCCTATCGGCACCTATTTTTGTAATGCCTATCGGAAACTACATCTAAAATGCCTATTAGCACCTATATTTGAAATGCCTATCGGCAGCCATATCTGGAATGCCTATCGGCACCTATATTTGAAATGCCTATCGGCTTCTATATCTGAAATGCCTATCGGCACGTATTTTTAAAATGCCAATCGGCAACTAT